>OZ007569.1:40968520-41043520 GCA_963931925.1 Onchidella celtica
GATGATCCCATTGTGTGACGTCACAAAACAGCGAAAGGTCATGAACCATCCACCATTTTAGGTTTACGGTTGCGACCGACGCTTCAGCATAGCTACAATTTTGAATGATACCATTTTGACGCGCCTACTGAACGCGGAAGTTTGGTTCCGCACCAAGAAATTAATACATGTACAACCAATCTTGACGAATAAAAAGAAATTTCTACTGCAGATAGAACTAGAATCGGAATTTCCCGAGCGGCGACCATGTTGGTTATATGGCCACCGCTCGAGAAATTCCGTAAAAAACGACACAGCCCGAAGCTCGTGTTTCCAGTCTGGTTAATTTATTAGTCTGTGGTCTGGGAGACGTAACAGCTCCCTGCATTCTATCGTGTATAATTCAGTGGTAAACGGTGCGGTTATCAACAAATATAAGCGTGTCCATGGTACGTGCCCATGGTATCATCTTAATGATAAATACAATTTGACAAGTAAAAATCTGATCTGATCAGAATACGCGGTCTGTGGATATTTGAGAAGGAAACACTTCTCTGTTCTGTACAGGTCTCAAAACTTCTTTTGCGTGACAGTACTCACGTAACACCGTAGTCTTCGATTGAATGGGCTTTAAAGTTTATACATATCCACAGCACGTCTTTTCAACACCTTTACATTACACGCCATTACATTATACAATATATACAACACTTCTAATAACATCAACAGACCAGTCTCAAAAGTTTGAAAAATAGGACAGCCAGTATACCTTGTAGCAAATAATATTCCTATAACAAAATAAGCTTTCAGTCTCATATGTTTTGAAAATAATACAATCAGTATGCCATGTAGCAATACCCTATTCCTGTATATACACCAGAAGATCAGCAGACTAAACAAACAAGGTAGTCCCCCAAAGAAGTTCTGCCCACACAGCTCCAAATCGGTTCACCGTAGGTATCAAATATTTTGAGGCAGAGTTCCTTACCACATCAATGAATTTGTTACTTTCAAATGCTGACATGCTTCACAGGTGGCAAATTAGAATAAATTCCACAAAGAAATATCATGACGAATTCATTAATACAAATCGTTAGGTAGAAGGTACATTTTTGTCCATTTTGCTGAAGTAACCATATTCATAACAGAAATGAATAACTGGCATAAAATGCATATATTATTATATTCATGATATTTAAAATCATTTTAATGTCATAAAAATAAATTCTATCATTCAAAGTACGTCAACATTGGCAAGTTTCAAAATGGTGGCGATATCTTTTGATGCAGTGGCAGTAATTATTGTTAGATATTATTAGACATGCCCCTCCGTCTTACCGCTGTTTTAAATTAATCTTAATGATAAACATGGCCATGTACGTCAAAGTTTTGCATCATTACACCACATATACGCTTCCTCTAACACAGAATTTCTAGTTGTCCCAACATTATACACATTTCTTTAAGATGTGCCATCGAACAGTTTACATAAATATGATTCGCATGTACCGTATTGAAATGAATGCGCAAACGTGAAAATATGTAAATTTGTTTCCAAGAAATGCAAGTGCCAGCGAACCTTAACTGTAACGATAGATACTGTAAACATTCGTATTCAGGCAGTACAGGTAAAAAAAACAAAAAACCATGATTTTCACACATCTTACTGAAACGAACGTGCAAAACTGAAAATAAGTAATTTTGTTTCCATCAACTTTTTTTTTACTGAGTCAAGACCCAGCAGCCCACATGGCTATTGACAGATTCTGTATAATGCATTCATTCTACTGTGTCACAAATCCCAGACTGGGAGATGTAATGAGTATAACAGGACAACAATCACGAACGAACAAGTTTAACACTTAACAGAACAACCCATCAGACTCACACATTTATTATACATAAACCTAAAGATAATAGCGCAAATACAGACATTATATTATTCAATTCAACTGCCTTCTCCCGTACGCACACTTCCTCGGGTCCACAACCCGGTAGTTACTTTCTAAAGACACTTCGGTCTCAGCTTCTCCTCTCCATGTCTTAATAGCACATTAATATTTCAATGGCACCGCAGTCTCTCAATAGCCCCTTCCTATTGCCATAACACATTAGAATTTCAATAGCACATCAACATGGCAATAGCACATTAGCATTTCAATAGCACATCAACATGGCAATAGCACATTAGCATTTCAACAACACATTCACGATCATATATACGTCCCTGTCGGTGGCCTGACTGCCACGACTCATGTGCTGCGACTGTCCTACACGACAGCGTCACTCCTGGCCTATGTGTGGCCTTCGGCCCTATGCTGGCCTATCCCCTGTGCTCACCGAGGCGGCTCTTCGGCCCGTCCCCGACACCAGTCATCACTGGAAAAAACACTACTCCCAAGTCTTCCGACTGCTCTCCTTATGTTCGCCCTCTGGGGCTTTCTCCCGCGTCCGCTTCCTTGGACGTCTTAGTGTGCAGTGATAGTAATACAGCGCTCTCGCCTCATTCAGACCCCCACTCACAACATGCACGCTTTAACGTTAACTAACAGAAGTCAATATAGGTGAGCAGCCTCACTATCCCGTGAGTCATTCCCCCACTTCCATGCCCCCGTAATCTCTGAATTCCGCTCACTCCACTCGTGACATACTGCAGTAGGAAAAAAAAACTCACAGAAGATCACTGACTCTGCATGCTGCTGTGCTAAATCCATGCCACAGAGAAATTGTTCTACCTCTGAATTAGATGGACGCTACGTAATGTAAAACAAGTAATGCTCACTGGAGTTCTGAGATTACAATAAAGATGCCATCAATCGTTACCTGATATGGACACCCTCTATAAACCATTTTCCACAACAGGCCTTGCATTTGTCTTCCCCCAAAAAACAAATGAAAGCCGCGTTAGAAGTTGGCGTGGTTTTGACAAAGTTTAGAGATGGTGATAAAAATTTGCATCCAGTTAGCATCTGAAAGAATAGTTTCAAGGACTACACGGAGAACTGTTCATTCAACCGTTATTAGCATTTTCTGGTAAACCAGTATTTTGAGTACATTAAGTACACTCTAGAGACCGCATGCAGCGTGATTCTAAAATATTTCAAGGTAACAAGTGGGAAAATGCACAACTGTTTCATTATGAGAACAAAACTTCATCCCCGTTGGATATCTGACATTGCGTTTTTCACGGATTCCCCGATTTAGTTTCAGAATTTTTTTTTTCTTTTGTAACCCCGAGGGGACGTTGGCACAAAGAATATCATTTGAAACAAAAGTAAAATAATAAACAAATGGAAGGCAATGTGATACCCCCACCACACACACAATATAAACACACACACACAAACAATAATTTCTGACCCAGGCATTACTTTTGGTCTGTCAGCAACTTCAATATAACAGCTGTAATTTCTTATGACAAATAGTTACTAATCAGTTGTGCTGTCATTGAAATGATGGAGGATATTCCTATATTATGTAGACTAACTATGATGCATGAGAATTTAAAGTATCGGTAGGTTAGGAGGTGAAGTCATGGACTGAAGCCAATTTATCAGTAGGCAAGAGCGGTACGGTTTTTCTTTTTTTTTTTTGCGGCAACCACTGACAGTCCTCACTAATTCAGGAAACTAACAAAAATGTAATATGAAAAGTAAACAGCATAATGACCACTCTCCTTTCAATACCCATCTATCTAAAGCCACAGCTACGTACGTGCAATATTGCCCTACAAATACTTTTTTAATAATAATATTATTATGTATCTTCAATAGTTCACTGTCAATTCAGAAACAGAAACAAATCTATAGCCGAACTTAATAACATTGGTCAGATATGCAACAGTTTTTCACACGGGAATATTTTATTGATGACAGTTATTCGGGAACAATTATTTCTTTAAAAAAAACCAAAAAAAAACGTCAGAAGACCCAGCCCCTTTGCTGTTTACGAATCTGCTAATGCCCCCCTTTTTCTTTGCAACTCATACTGTCCTTTTTGAAATAATTACATGCAAATGAAACTAGGAGTTTTGCCATCTCTGCTATGAGTTTATACTCCTGTGTCAAAAAATAAACAGTTGCGCTCACTTTTATTGACGATCTCGCTCTCTTCTTGGTCTTTCGCCGAAATTCTTTGTTTGTTGTTGTCTTTTTTTCAACCTAAGTCACCGTGGCTTTAGATACACTGCTGGTTTTACACTTAATTCTAAGCCCTCTGATTGCTTTGTTGTTTGTTTGTTTGCATGGCTCTAGATACACTGATGATTTCCAGCTTCATCCTAAGCCCTCTGACTGTCTGTTGTTTGTATTTTCAACTGATGTTGCTGTGGCTTTAGATAGACTTGTGGTCTCCAGCTTAATTCCAAGTCTTCTAATTGCTTTATTATTTTAATTTTTTTTTTTTCAACCGAAATCACAGTGACTTTAGCTACACTGACGGTTTCCGGCTTAATTCTGAGTCCTATTATTGTTTTGTTTTTCGACCGGTCACCGTAGCTTTAGATACACCGGCGCTATCCAACCGAAGTACTGGGCCCCCTTCTAATCTGGGAAGGAGGAGCAGGAGATGGGTACGGGAGGGAAGGTGAAGAGGAAGAGTGGGAAGAATAGGGATGGAGAACGGGGAAGAGAAGGAAGGGAAGAACATTTGGGGACAGGTATGGGAGGGGGGAGGAGAGGGGGTAAGGGAATGGGTTTGGGGGTGGGGGGGGGGGTTAAGGGAAGGAGAGAAGAGGAGAGAGGGCAAAAGTTCATCCCGAATGATATTATAGCCTGGAACCTCTCCTCATGTACACATATTATATTGACCCTGCTATTTAATGTCTGTGTTTCCACGGATGGCGGTTATTGCTAATATTTCAAGATTGATCCTTTCGTCATTTCAACCCTCATTATCACTTTAATCCTTATTATCATTACAACAACCCTCGCCATTTCAGCCCTCATGATCAATTCAACCCTCATCATTTTTTTTGGTCTCTCCTCGGGTCGGTCACCTAGCTATACACGCGGCATATCACTGGTTAGTAAAGCCCGACTCACTACATCCTTCTTGTCACTAGTTCAAGTTACTTGCTGAAAATGCTGTAAAAATGTCGAGGTCTGAGCAAGTCTGAGAGTCCATTTTTTCAACAAACCAGACGAAGCAAATAAACAAACAAAAAATATTTATTCCCCCTCCCCTCCCCCCCCCCCCCCCCACCAAGAAAAAAAATGATAGGCCATTCATGTACGATGGCCCACCCCAGAGTCCGTTTTACCCGTGCGTGGCCGGTGATCATACACATTCATTTTTGCAGGTCCCTGGGAATACATTGAGCTTTTAACTATTTGAAAATAGCGGGCGACTGAGCAAGGGAAGCAACAACTGTAAAATATTATTTATCTTTCAGAATTAGGTAGTGTCCCTTGTTTGTAAAGTTCTCAATCATGAAAATGATAATTAATAAGAAATAAGGTCCGAAAGACACCTTGCATGTACTGTTTTCCCTGAGGTTTTTGAGTTCAAGTTTGGAGAAAGCACGTCGACACGAGAGAGAGAGAGAACCACATTGTGCTAGGAAGGCGTAAGACCATACACAATGTAGCAGAATGATAAGACAGAAGGAAACTCCGCCAGAAGCGTCCACCAACCACTCAAGCGTGTAGAGGTCTTTATTTTCGGAGGATCTCTGCTTTATGCATTTGCACCTCTGTTTTCTTGTTAATCTTTCTTGTTGGGGGGTTGACTCCTCGTCCTTTGGCTTTCTCAGCCCTCAAAAGGGCTCCCATATGGGCATCGTCTTCCTTCTTTCTTCTTTGACTTGATCTCCTTTCCGTCCTGGCTGCTTTCTTTTGTTGTTTCTTACTGGTTGGCGCCATAAAAAAAAAAAAAAAAACTGAGAAAAGTAAGGATTCCTATCATGGGTGGGTTTGGGGGGGGGGGGGGAGGATTTAACCCCATAGCAAGGGCGGTAAATGTACTGTACAACCACTCAACCACACGCGTTCTCTTAGCAGTTGAATGTTTAAAAAGTGAAATGTTACAGCCTTTTTTTTCCCCCAGACAAGATGGCCAAAGTGAGTTTTCCACTGGCAGTAAGATGACAATTTATCTCTTCGGGAAGGATTATCATTACACTGTTATTGTTTTATTATTTTAATTTAATAAGAAATAATTGATTGTTGTCATAAAAAATATACTACATGGTTTTCATTTTTTTGCCTTTATCATTATTAGAATTATCATTATCATTTCAAAATTTCTGGTCACGTAGTCACGAAGGTTACGTGCATACGTGTTCACCCTCTAGCTCCATGATAGTGATAATAGTATATACTATTATTGTTTTACGATCATAGTTCTGTAATAATAGTAACATTTATAAAGCTCTTCAATCGTCAAATACAAGCTCTAAGCGCTTTACAGTCATTCTTCTAATCACATTCGACTAACCAGTAAATGCTAACACATGTGACAACGGTCAGAAACAGCTGTGATTACATTTCATAAGTTGAAAAGGTGACTTTCCAAAGGTTTCTTGAACATTTCAGTGTTTTGTTACATCTTTTTAAGCTTTGAGGCAGCGAATATTAGACCGTGGGGCTCAAAACGGAAAAGATCGTTAAACTTTCATTTGTTGTTTTTGTCTGTGTGTGTGCTTATATATCACTTTATTGTTCGTTACTGAGGGCCCCTTTTAATTACTTGAAAAACCTGTTGGGAGAGTGTTTTAACCATAATGGAACACTCCCCTGAAAGGCCTTACATTGTATTATCCGGCGCCTTGGGGGGATCGTTTGTTTAGGAACCCTTGTGCCTACCGCTAATGAGAAGTCTGGTATTAAGTAGATTGTTAAAAGAAAATTAATTAACAAAGCCCTAAGGAGAAGAAAAAAATCAATAGCCAGTTGATAGTGTCTACTTTCAATGTCATCCATGGAGATTGGGTGTGGCGTCCGGAAATTAAAAAGTGGACACTTCCTGATAATGGTGTAATTAGGCTTACACGCACAAAAACAACATGGTTGTATAAAGAGACAGAAGCGCTTAATATAATCTATACTTGATATACAGACAGAGAGATAAAATCGCCAAATTGTTCAGCATTTTAGATTCGTAAACTTCTACAAGTAGCTATTACTGAAAACGGCCACCTCCATTTCACAGCGACATGGAGAACTGTCACTTGTGATTACTGATTATGTTAGCCAACAATGAGGTGCTTAATCAGTTCAATGCCAGAGGAAGGCACGTTAACTGGCTAATCTTTGAAATGTCAGCGTGTGTAATGCGGAACATTTTACAATCTTGTCAGAAGTGGCAATTCCCTGCTATCCTTCTTTGATTACCAGTGTAAAAGATTTAAGCTATTTGAAAACGTTACAGTAGCTTAGACTACAAAGCATATAATGATAATTACATATATATTTATGGGTAGATCTGACAAAAAACCAAGCTAAAGGTGACTTTTTTTATTATTGTTTTTACTTCTTTAAATAACCAAAATAAAATATTTCAAAGATGATTTAAAGCAAACTATTTTAATGGAATGCAGAAAACTGGATAGTCTTTCATATTTTAAGCAAATATCAATTTCCACAGAAAAATTTTTCCTCTTTCGAGGGGTTTTCTCAGGAATTCGGCCCTTCACTGTAAACCCAATTTCGACGTACTCACTCACATTTTTTAAACCATGATTTTATAGTTTAAAGCACTGACTTGGTTATTTACAGTGGTAGATACAGCTAATGAACAACTTTACAAATAAAAATAAAAAAACCGTCTTTCTCAATGAAAGAAACAAGGTAAGAAAACGTTGAATCGCGCTGCTATCGAACAACGCAGCGAGCGACGATCTAGAAGATCTTTAAAAAAATTAAACACAAATTACCCAGAGCCTTAGCAGTTCTGTTTTTGTTTTTTTAAAATATTATTCTTTTCTCTGCACATATCATACATTTTTTTTAAAGGAATAAATAGAATATAAAAACTTTTTGCACGAAGGAATAAATTGCAGCCAAAATTTAATTTACACACAAAAAAGTATGTAAAAATATAGGCCTACAGACTTCCTGGCCTGTCACCACCTTCAGCCGACTAAATCAATGACTTTTTTCGCTGTTCTGCTACCAGACCCCAATAAAATGAGGTTTTCAGATTTTGTTTTCTTTTTTTACTATAGATGAACTAAAAACTCAATATACCACGTTCATTAGACAATCATTTACAGCTCAAAACACCTCGGCGGGGCAGTCATACTGATTTTCCCTTGTCATTCGCAGTAAGGTTAAAGTAGAACTGTGTTAATATGTAAAATAACTCATCTCTTAATGATCTAGGAACCATCAGTGTAGATAGCGAACGTAGTAAATGGAACAATGGATACTATAATCCAGTCCAGTAGTAAGAAAATCCTCAGATGGAGCCAGATAGGTGAGGATCTTCAAAGGAAGAATGAATTCTTTCATTAATGTTTTGTACTTCACTCGGATTTCTATATTGTAGGCTACAGCGTGACAGAAGTTTGGAGAATTGTGGTTGAAACTTTATCATAATGGTTTAAGCCCAGAGGTTCTCATGCGACATTCCCCCACTCGCAATGCCAGGTTTCCTCAGTTCCTCCCCAATTTTAAATTGACACCCAGAATTATTTTAACATCAGAAATTGAATAGTCCCAAATGGGAATCAGTCTGAAGCATCGGTGTTTTTTTTTGTGTTTTTTTGTGTGTGTGAACTGTTAAATTGTGATCATCCTTATAGTTGAGTATACTGGTATTTCATTTAATGTATATTATACTTGTGCAGAACACATTCTTTCCCCAGTGTGGAATTCCTCCTGCGAATGAAATTCCTCCTTACTTCCTCCCCTGATCAAAGCTCTTCCCTTTAGATTTGAAATCCCTCCCCTGGGAAACCCAGTGCCTCCTGTTTTACATTCACTGGTTTAGCTAAATGTTTCATTGCTACTGTCGAGCACTGTATGACCTACTGATTAATTGCCAATTGGGCCCGTAGGTAAATCATATTTACTAATACACAAACATTGCAATTGCTTGATCTGTACTTTGGGCGCATTTTTGAATGCAGCAAGATGGATACCCTTGCAATTTTGTTTATTGGTCTCTTTGTTCTGTAGATCGCAAAAGTGCAAAACTGTCCTGGCTCGTATTTTGATCCATCTTTCGAATTGCCAGAAGGCAAGCTGAATATTTATGCCTCCGTTCGGACGTCACGGGAAACATCTGTGCAAGGAAATTAAAGGGACATTATATAACATTAGTTGTCCAGTGACCTCAATAGAAAAGGTCATCAGCTCTGGGTCAGATGTCATGTTCTGAATAACCCGTGCACGAAGTTTGAAACAAATAACATGCCTTACGACTGACGAAGACAAGACGGATATATAAAAATCAAGACACGTTTTGGTGATCAGCAATGGTTGTTGGAGCCTCTAAACACTGTGGGAAACGCCTGCAATCAGACCAGCGAGGGATCAGCAATGGTATCCTTTGTGAAACACTGTGGATAAAGATAACAGAATCAGTAATTGCGCCATGTGGCCAAAGTGGATTTTGCTTACAAAGTGAATTTGGGGGGGGGGGGGGGGTTAAGACTTAGAGTTAAAGTCAGGGTTAGGGGTAGCTAATTGGCCACGACAACTTTTGGGGAAACTGGTCACAAGTTGGATGGATTGGTGGATGGATGGGTGGATGGATGGATGGAAAGATGGATCGATGGATGGATGGATGGATGGATGGATGGATGGATGGATGAAAGGTGATAGTCGATACACCAAAATTCACTTCAGCAGTAAGTTCAAATCTACTCTTACTTACGAGATGCTATAGTTACCTATAATCTCTAACGCTAATAAATGGATGAACATTTTTTTAATGTTTGTATACTTCATTAATTCCATTTGGGAAATTGGCCTTAGTGTCATTGCAGCCAAGTTACAACTGGAGCAGACACGTCGTCGCCACAGTGCAGCGCCGGTCGGCGTTGTTTTTGTTTTATTTGGAGGGGTGGGATGAGGGGAGGGGGGGGGGCGAGGGGGTAGTAACGATAAATTTTATTTAATTTTTTTTTTTTAATGAGGTAAATAGTTAAATAGATAGATACATGCGTGGATATTCGGAGGAATGAATGAATACATGTATGTGTGGGCAGAATATTTGTTGGATGAGTTATAAACTAACATTGTCAATATTATATGAATAGATGGCTTACGAAAAAGACGTACGGGGGAATGGAAGGACCGGTGAAAATACTTTGTGTTGAAACAGTGGTAGCTTGTTCCCTGGCGCCCCGCGGCATGCTTGAGCTGAAAATCCATGTCGTCACCTCTAGTATAATGTTATAATTTCTATTTTTGTTTATATTTTCTACAATCGTCTGACTATAGTTTTCTAGCATACAGAATTTTTTCAAACAGTAATTGTTTTGAATGGGCAATCCTTTAGAGAGTTAAGAACGCTTTTCCTACTTTCTATTAATGCAGGACAAATTAGGCACAGAGGAGGAAGGCGGCAGGGATAGTGGTTTCACCAAAGAAAAGACCTTTAGTGGAGCGGGAATCCGGGAAAACCTCATCATACTAAGCCCGGTCAGACACAGTCAGCTTCCGCATTATTTCTTGGATGTACTATTGTACTGACAGCAGCTGGCTGTCACATTCCTGGCTTGCATGATAACCCCTTAAGTGTCCTATATGACATGACATGACCGATCATCGAAATCTTATTTGGCGAGCCTGACATGAAATATACAATTAATGTGGCCCAAGAAACGTAATAATTTGTTTGATTCATTTACATCACCAAAATAAAACTAAAGACCGTCCAGCAGTATTGCATGGCTAAACATTCAGACATGTCCAAGTTTTGGGATGTCACACGAAACAAATTCGCTATCGAAATATTGTCAGATATTTTTCTCTCACATCGATGGGTAAATTAGTGAAAACGACATTATAGTTTCATACAATATCATTCATCATTGGCCCTGACTCTTACAAACATATCTGTTGCCCGGGGAAGATAGAAAGATTACATTTGCCAACATTTCATAGTATACCTTTATGGACATCAGTGTAGACTGTTTGATGCAGAAAACAAGAGAGAGAGAAGATGAGAGAGAGAGAGAAATAGAGAGAGAGATAAAGAGAGAGAGGGGAGGGAGGGAGGGAGGGAGGGAGAGAGAGAAATAGAGAGAGAGGGAGAGAAAGGGTGGAGAGAGACAGACAGACAGAGAGAGAGACAGGGAGAGACAGACAGATAGAGAAAGACCGAAAGAAAGGGAGAAGGAAGGGGGGAAAGGGGCACACATTTTCTGACATCTACAGATGAATTGGTTCATGAGCCTTGGCAAATCTAATTCTTGTATGACACTGTGATTCATATTCGAAACTCTTGGATTCTTTTTTAAGTCTGTAACCATAATTCTGATTCTCAGGCGTGTTCATCGGTTGAATTCTTTTTGATGCCTCTAACACTCTAATTGACACATCAAACTCCTGGGTATAATGTTTTATTCACGAAGCTCGGCTTGTTAGATGAAAGTTTGATTGATTTACTAGCAGCGTGAAACATTTAACGTCTGTCAATTTGCTATCGGTATTCCTGAACATTTTAATTTCACAATGTAAAAGCCAATAATGAATAGTTCAAAATAACAGTGGCCTCAGACCTAAGTCTTAAGTGGTCTCCATTAATTGGTATTTTAATGTTCTTGTTGTTGTTGTATTTTCTTAATTTTTTTACTTTTTGTGCCGACGAAAGTCCTTGGGATTGAAGTACTGCTTGTATTCTATCAGAATTATTTTTCTTTTAGAAGATGTCTTGTTTTTCGTTACTTACAAAGAGCTTTGCAGATGAGTAACTTCCCTGGTCATGCAATTCCATTAAATCGCCTTTTGTATCAATCTATTGGCTATTGTTTTGTTTTCACCACATCAGGATTTCTCTTCAGCAATTAATGGTGTCGCTGGACTACAGTAAATATACGATCTCGTAAGCTTATTAAGCTTAATAATTATACTATAATTCATTGCCCCTCTAATGTCTGGACATAGGTTGCCTTATGCAAAAATTCTGAAATATACAAAAACTTGGCGCATTGGCCACCAGGTGATGTGTTATAATTATGTCTCTCGTGCAAGGGACGAGGAGGAGTTGGAACCAAACGTATGAAAAGCTTACACGAGGAGAGGGAGGTTAAAATTTGCCAAAATGGAGCACAAGTATTTCTTGGATGGCGCACTAGGTCTACGGAATGGAACCTGATTGGTTGAGAAGGAAATTGAGTCATGAGATGTGAAAGTGGGGAGGTGTATGTGTGTTGGGGTTGGGCCTGGGGGAGGGGGGAGACAGATTGTTAGGGAGGGGGGGGGGGCTACAGCTGAAAGGGATACTTTTATTTACAGGGCCAGGAAGCTGATACTAACCAGAAATAACTGGGATCATACAATGCGAAACGGAAACAATGTAAAGCTTTGGAAAAAGTAGGGATTTCATCAGTTGCTATGGTCACGGTTACACATATTATAGATACCTTTCTTAATTATTGACATTATTTCAATGAGCGTTGCTATGGAACGTCCAGAGTCCTGAAGGTCTGTTCTGGGCTTGGTTTTGATAAATGCCATCATTCGATTTTCAGTGGCGTATGGAAATCCAAAAATTTGACATTTTAAACATTTTTCTGGAGACGACTTCAGTAGATCATGCATTTTTTAAAGAAGTATGTCCTTTACATAAGACAAAACCCCCAAGAACCGGCATTGGGGTTGACTTCGGGAAATTTCTTACAAAATATCATTGAAATATGTCAATAATTGAAAAAGTTATTTACAAATTAAAATGTGTTTTAAAAAAAAATCCCAAATGGCCGCTGTAAGTTGTAACCTTAGCGAGCAACAAATGTCATACTTTTTGCCCTGTTCTGCTTCATATTGTATAATTTCTGTTATTTCAGCTGAGTATCAGCTCCCTAACTTCATTGATAAAGAAATTCACCCTCAGCTGTGGCCCCCTCCCCCTTAAAAGGTTAAGGACCACTGAGCTAACAGATAATGCAACAGGCAACACTCACTCACAGTGGGAGAGGCGTGCTGGGGTGAGTCGAATATTCACAGTGCCTAAGCCATGGTGACATTGTCGCGCGCTGAGACTGAGACAATACACGCCCGCGTGCGCCAGTCAACCACAGTGTGTGAGTACGCTCGAGTACGTTCCCCGTGAAGTGAGTCCACGTTATTCATTACCAGGGGTAAAAGGTTACTAGTGGGAAATAATCCAGGAATAAGGACAGGCTGCTGTGGTGGCATTTAGGTAAGCTTTTTTTTCATAATTCTAAAATCTTTTTTTTGCTGTTGTTGTTTTTGCTGTTAATAGCACTAATTTTTAAATGCCACGTTATCAGATAAGTGCAGTGAGTTGACAGTGGAAAGTCATACTTTTTCCTCGGCTTTGTTGGTACAAAGAGTTCAGAAGTCTGTATACAAAAGTATAACCTGATATGTAGAGGTTCTATTGCTTCCTGTCAAAGAGGAAAGAATTGTGAAAAGTCCCAGTACAATAAAATTTCAAGATATCGGCCGTACCCAAAAAAAATGTATGTAGCATGATATACTTTTGTTGATTGTCTAATTTGCATTTGCGAAGAATTCACAAGTCTTTATATAAAAACATAATCTGATATAGAGGTTATAATTCATGCTCCCGTCAAAGACAAACAAACCTGAGAAAGGCCTAAGTATAACCAAGTTTCTAGTTATAGTCCATATCTAAAAATTTGACTCTACACGACTTTACTTTTGACTGTCTTAATTTGCTTGTGTAGAGAATCCGGAAGTCTGAATCCAAAGAATAACTTGATATAGAAGTTTTATTTCTCTTGTCAAAGACAAACAAAATTGTGAAAGATCTCAGCAGAACTAAGTTTCAAGTTATAGTCCTTAGCTAAACATTATGACTGTACTAGGCGATACTCTTGACTATCTAAGTTGTTTATGGGAAGTATTCAGGGATCTGTGTACAAAATAACGAATATAAATTCGATTTCTTGGTGTTTCAAGCTGCCCAAAATTGAGAGAAATGTAGGCACAACTATGTTTCAAGTTCCGTGTCGAACCGAGGTACGGTACGTTGTCTGAGAAGGCAGCAACACACTGGCCGCCTTGCAAGTTAAAGCGTGTGATTGTTGCGTTGTTGACTGCAACTTACATGTCGAGCACAATGTCCTTATTGTTATACGTTAACGCAGTCATGAACATTGTGTGTATTTTGGCCTAATTACTGTGGGACTATGGCTGTTCGTCTCTTTTGTTTCATTTTTCATTCTTGAAACATGAAATAGGGACGTACATAGACACCCCAAAACAAAACAACCACAAAAAATGTTTGATGTTTTCATTTTTGTCGCAATAGTTTTTAACAATTTTTTTTATTGATGAAATCTTCCGGTGACTACACGAGTTATGTTATATACGGCAAATCGTACTGAGAAATATCATCATCCTTTTTTTTTTTACTAGAGTTGTGGAAACATTGCTTTCCTACTGGCTCATGTTTACTTGGTTGTCTGTTCCAAAGACAGGAATGTTACTTCACCAATGTGCTTGTCATCCTGTCTTGTTATGAAATGATACTAGTAAATTCCTATGATTTTTTTCTTCTTTTCTTTGTGTGTTGTTTTAAGGAACTCAAAGCTTACATACAATTATGCATACATGTTTTATTTTATTTACATTAACAAATAAACAAAGCTCTTTGGGGGGGGGGGGGGAGGGGGTCATTTCTTGCTAATGTAGGGCTTTGCTACTTACATTTTTGTCTTTTTCTTTTTCTTTTGCAACACTGCAACTTTGTACCAACCGCACCTGCGTACCAAATTCGTTCTCACTAACTGGCTGTTCCTGAACCACTGGGCGAGACCGTAAAAAAACAGTAGAAGAAGTGGCAAGCTTGCTCTTCGCATGTCTGTCATGGTCGTAATGATCCGCCATCAGTATATTTGCTGTTCCATCGTTGACACACTAGAACCATTTGAAAAAAGGCCGCATACGTCAAATTTACTTTCGAACGACATTTGAATGAATGAAATGCGCTCTATCTTTCTGGTCTGGATTATAATTCTGTACCTTTATAGTTTCTTTTTGGTTATCACGAAATGGAAATTGAACAAGGAATAATGCAGCGCACGGAGTGAAATTTGAAAAAAACAATAAGCGTGACCTTAATTTTGCGTATTGTATAAGGTCTTTCTGCATGCCATGGCACAGCTCATTGTGCCATTGATGAACACGGAGAGTTGTCGTTTCTGTTCTTGTTTTGCTGTTAGATTAGTTTCCCCTAATTGGTGGTGGTTGTAATTGTCGAATCATTCAATGCATGAACGGTCTTGTAAAGCTGTTTTATTGACTCATTTTGCGGCAAAATGGATAGTAAGTGGAGTCACGTCAGCTGATGTAGCTGTGAGTTGCCAGACAGGGCGTACGATGCCTACCTGAAGCCCAAGGTTACGTTAACCTTCTGATACTCAAACAAAAAAATTCTTACATTCAGAATCTTCTGAAGTAGGCAAAACAGATGAAATTGTCAGGTGGATGCTAAAAATTAAGCATTTACCATAAAAAAAACTTGTTGATCAATAAGAAAGTGTCAGAAATAGAAAATTAGACACAGGGTGACTTGTTTCAAATATGTGAATGGATCTGGCGAAATCGAGTTTGAGGTGAACTTTTTATACGTCTCTAAAAGATGAAAATAAAGTACATGTATTTCTGAAACGATTTCAAGCAAAACTTTAAAACTGAATGTAGGAAAATGACTAATCCTTCGTTTTATAAGCAAATCTCAATTTTCCAAGAAATCTTTGCCCTTTTTACAGAGGTTTTCACAGGACTTTGGTCTTTCACTTAAGCCCGATTTGGCCAGATCCACTTACATATGGAGCATGCAGCGAGCACCAGAAGACACTATATGACAGGGGTTGTAGATCGTATATTCTAAACACATGAAGTGGGCTTCACCGGACAGAGTATCGTAAAGGGGGGAGAGGTTACATGCCTTAGCTCTGGTTGGTTACGGAAAAAGATCACAGACGGCAATCTAGGACAATCTAGGTCAGTTTTATTTTTGAGTGTCATGTTGTAGAATGGAGTAGTTATATCTTTCTATTTGGCCAGCCCATAGGTAACTTAGAATTTCGGAATTGCTCAAGTTTTAAGAAAGTCACATGAATTTTCTGGTCATTTGTGTATTTTGGCCCTCAGTATCATTTTGTTTCTTCTTTTGATCATTTTAATAGTCCTAGGCATGATAGGCCTCATAATTATCCGAATTTATATATTGAGAAATTAAATTTCTGAAAGTGTTCATTAATTTTTAATGGCTATGTATGATGTAATATGAACCCATTCTTTGCATAATATGGGAAAATTTGGATGTCTGGCATCGACATTGCTTGTGTTTAGTTCTGTTCAGTTCGTGACCTAATCAAAGAACGGGAATAATCAAGAAACAAAGAACTTAATGAATCAAGAAAGTCGTCACCAGTCTTTATCTCCATGTTTGCCAAGTGTTTTGATTTTTATTTCATTTCCTTTTCTAAAATCCAGAGTAAACACATACTTAAAGGCCTGTGAGACAGACGTGCTTTAGGACAGCTGCTGTCTTAATGAGGCCTTCCTGTTTTTAGTGCTAAACATCAAGAAAAGTCGCGTGCGTTGATTTGTGAGTGTTTACTGGAGATAATACGACCAGACGAGTTAATATTTTGCACCGTTTTCCTTATTTTTACCCTGCCCGGTAATAATAATAATACATGTATTAATTTTTCTGCCGGGCTAGTAGTGTTTTTCTTAGATATTTCTGGCGGCCTTGTGGTCAAGGTTGAACAAACTCAATCCAATTATAGCCTATATTATGTATTTATTTAACAATGTATTCACTCTGACTGATGTTTGCAAGTTTGAAATGTATTGCCGTGTAAGCCTGAATGCAGAAAATTGAATTTGTGTAGCCACTTATATGTTATAATCACATCAGACAGGTTTCAGTAATGAATTTTAACTCACGAACTTCCCTATTATATACACCCCAGAAAATCTGTGGGGTGGCAGCAAGGCTTGAAGCAGAGTCAAATAATACAAAAAGAAAACGTTTTGCTTCATACAACCAGAGAGTATGTACGTATAGAGAGGTTTCACTATTGGTCGATTTGCGCTGCGAGACACGGAAGGCTCCGCGAAACCACTGTTAGCATGGAGCGGGAAGTAGGTCGCTGCGGTAAACAATACCTGTCTGTGCATTTCCACGGGGTGTAGGAGCTTACAAACGGCCCTAAATAGTTTCAATCAGCTCAAAAATATGAGCAAACCACAGTAAACAGATATGCACACTATCTGCGGTAAAGGCAATCTCTTTCAATCCTTGTTTACCGCAGCGACCTAGTTTCGCGATTTGGCGGAAGTGAGATCTCTCTATAAATACATATTCTCTGATACAGCCTTTTCTTTTTGTCATATTTTGACTCTCTAACGACCAGTGTTCCATATTCGAAACGTTATATGGTACACAAAGCTGTAGTTTTAGAAGACTCCTTTATCAACAAATAATTTTCCGTGATTGATACTGACTATTCTAAATCTGTTTTGTACGTTTCAAAGCAGTCTATATCTGTAGGCCTACACAGAGAGCATTATAAGCTCATTGTGATCTCTGTATGAGGATTATGGTAGTACAGTTTATTGGAGTAATGTCTGTATTACTTTCAACGTTTTACGCTACTAGTACAATCTATCCCCAGTCAGCAAACCTACGTCAGTCCAACAGCGTAGGACTGGCTTCAAGTTTTCTCGTATGAATGACGTTGTACCAATGTAGGTCCGCTGGTTAGGACCTGGTGCCGCCTTCATTTTGCCGTAGGAATCTGTTCCATATGGTAATCCCACTAACCCTGTCGAAATTCTAATCTGTGTCGGAGTGACACAGGGCTTCTAGCTGAGTCCACCCCAAAATGATAGCAAACCAGTATAATCTTCTATTGTCAAGAAACCGTGAATTCAATATATTTTAGCATTCACATACATTAGGCTGGTGTCACACTGAGACCGGGTCTGTTTTGTCTAGGTTACAATGTTAGATGTAGACCCATGAATTTAACTCTTTGTGTGCCAAACACCGATGAATCGGTTCTTCCGCTGGTCACGTTTGTGCCAACCATCGATGTATCGGTGCACAAGAATTGTCGGCTATTTTGTTTGGGGAAGAAAGAAAATCGACTTTTTATTCATAAATGTTGCTGTAGTTAGTCTTCATTCATCTCTCACACTATTTTCTTCCTGTATCGGTAAAAAACGGGAAAAATTCATGGCAGACAAAGAGCTCAACAAGACGTCGGCAAGTGGTGAGATCGAAACGAGTCTGTCTCACGAGTCTGTCACACTAGTTCGAGTACGTCAAAAGTCTCTTGCAGAAAAGAGTCAAAACAGACGTAAAGTAGTCTTGACTCAGTGTGCTATCTGCCTTATACTCACGTGGATTAAACTACGAGTAGATGTAGTTTAATCCCTCGGATTCACAAAGCCTGTCAGTACACTCCCACAGCAGAAAAAGACTCAGTAGGATGGACATCCTGAACCAATCAATAAACAAGGACATACAGAGTACAAACGCAAACGCTCGACTGATCCTTTCATGATCATAGCCATTCTCGACACAATGATTATATGATTATATGACTGAGGATAATTGCGCGTGTTATCTTTTATGCCAAAGGACAGTGTTTTCCCTCACAATAGCTGGCTAGGAAACAACAGTTGTCTCTTTGTGTGTGTGTGTGTGTGTGCTCACGCGCGCGAGTATGCGTGCGTGTGTTTGTGTGTGTGTGTGTGTGTGTGTGTGTGTGTGTTTCGTTAATTGAAGGCATGAAACATTAGGAGTGTACTGGAAGGAAAACAAATGCGTATTAATTTGTCATTTTGACCTGGTTTGTATTTCACTCTGTTTGCAGTTCTCTTTGCCAACATGGAAATCTAATCAACAGAGCTTTATGACCGTAAGCCATCATCAGTTTAAAAATATAATTTTCATGCCCTGAAAAAAATCAGAATGTTTAAGAAAAATATGGAGGAATCACGATTTAATGATAACTTTGCATTCCAAGTTTTTAATACGTCTTAATGTTGAAACAGAGATTTCGTAAATATTAGTTTCGTATATTGCAACCAGCTTCACACCGCTTTTGTAATGGGCCCCCCCCCCCATCCCGTCTGTCTTTCTGCCTGTCAGTCTGTCCACCTACCTACCTACCTGTCTACCGACCAACCGACCGAATGTCCTCCTACCCACCCACCCACCTGCCTACCTACCTACCTACCTACCTACCCACCCACCCATCTATCTATCTATCTATCTATCTATAGATCCACGAAGGCCTCACGGACCCACGACTTATTTCCCTTCAAGTGGAAATGGGAGAGAAATTCCCTCCCCTGCAGTAACTCCCAGCTGTGGACGGACGTCCCCAAAATCTTAAACATTCCCTGCGAGAAACATATTGGCCCAAACCCACCGACCTGAATATCAAACTCTACGGTGCTCTGCCAGAACTGCAGAAAGCTTAAAAGAACAAAAATCTGCAGATTTAGATTGGTGAACGAAAGAAGAAGAAGGAGAAGAAATGTAGAATGTGGTCTTACCAGCAATGGATCTGCCCGAGGACGAATAGAAAAGTGCCCTCGCTGATTATAGCCTATCAATCAACCGATACTAAAACTATCTCTACATTTGATTGTATTGGTGAAGCCCACGATATCCAATATACTAGCGTTTGCGGACCTGGTTCAATGAAAACGAGCGACAGAGTTTAGTATTTTTGTGTCTTTTCGAGACAATATCCACAATAGTGCCTTGCAGTTGTTGCCTTGCAGTAGTGCCTTGCAGTTGTTGAACCAACAAACCAATCAGTCTAATAATATTATAAAATGCTAAATTCCACATCGTAACCAATTCACCCGATCTGTTCCGTATTGTCTCGGTGAACTAAAACAAGAAAGAGTGTTGAAAAACCGAAGGGCAATGAAAGATGCAGCATTGTGAGCACGGGGCTACTTGTTTAGTTAACACACATGATTTCGTTGAACAATGCGATTTTAATCTCAGCTGTAACTGGAAGATATATCGTAAATAATGATAACTTAACAATGAAACCTTCACGTTTTCTATTGTTTTCCTTTCGTTAAACTTGGAAGATTGATGGATATATAGACGGATAGTCACACAGACGAAGAGACAAGCAGGCAGGCGGATAGATAGATAGATAGA
Source organism: Onchidella celtica (assembly GCA_963931925.1). Classification (NCBI taxonomy): domain Eukaryota; kingdom Metazoa; phylum Mollusca; class Gastropoda; order Systellommatophora; family Onchidiidae; genus Onchidella; species Onchidella celtica. The sequence goes on from OZ007569.1 coordinate 40,988,813, forward strand.
TAGATAGATAGATAGATAGATAGATAGATAGATAGATAGATAGATAGATAAATAGATAGACAGAGAGGTAGATAGCTAAACACAATAGATAGACTAACAGACAGGCAGGCAGACACAGACAGACAGACAGACAGACAGACAGACAGACAGACAGACAGACAGACAGACAGACAGACAGACAGACAGACAGACAGACAGACAGACAGACAGACAGACAGACAGACAGACAGACAGACAGACAGACAGATAGATAGATAGATAGATAGATAGATAGATAGATAAAAATTCTTTATTTCCATGTGAATACAATACAGATTGTACAGATATAATATCGAAACATTACATCTAAGTGGAAATTGTGCCATGGTGGGTGGCTTTACTTTATCTCTTCTATGGAAGGGATGGACAAAACTGGAACTTGTTTTTAAATAGATTTAATAATTCCTATTATACGACCTGCATCTTTTATTCCAGATTTTGAATGATCCAATAACTGAACTGATACTACAGTAATAATAATAATAATAGTTCGTCCATCAGGTATGATGATGACCTTAACAACACCAGAGGAATAAAGAACAGAAATTGTTGAGAATTTCAACACATGGACAATAAAGAGAACTAAAGGACACAGAGGACAGAATGGAAAGACTGTTCTTTCATGACTTATGGCTTCTCATGTGACTGATAAGTCCTATTTTTGCCCTGCAGACCCTTCCGCATAAATGACAAGAGTGCTCCGTTGGTTCAGTACCACTGGGCCTTTTCTTGCGCCGTTCTCTTTTTTTGATAGCCTGCTGGACTCTGTCAGCTTCCCATGCTTTGCTGCCTCTGGTAAGGGCCGCCCTCCAATTTGCACGATCAAGCGAGAGCTTTTCCCACTCACTCACATCAATGGCAAAGGCCTTCAGTGATTGCTTGAGAGTGTCTTTGTAACGTCTCTTTGGGGCCCCAACATTCCTCGTTCCATTGGAGAGCTCAGAGAAGAAGATTTGCTTAGGGAGTCTGGAGTCGGGCATTCTGACAACATGTCCTGCCCAACGTAGCTGAATTTGTTTCAAGTGGCAGAAGATGCTCAATTCCTTGGCACGATTGAGGACCTCAGTGTCTGGAATTTTATCCTGCCATTTGATCCTTAGGATCTTTCTAAGGCAGGCCAGATGAAAGTGATTTAGCTTTCTGGCATGCGATTGGTACACTGTCCAGGTTTCAGCCCCATAGAGTAGGGTGGGAAGGACCACAGCATTGTACACTTTCAGCTTAGTGTCTGTGCGAATGCCGGCGACATCCCATACTCTCTTTCGAAGCCTGCCAAATGCAGAGCTGGCTTTGCTGATTCTTGAGAGAATTTCAGTATCAACACGAGCCGCGGAAGACAGTGTACTGCCAAGATAGGTGAAGTTCTCCGACACCTTCAGAAGACTGTCATGGACTTTGATATTTGGGGTCACAGGATACTTGTCGTCTGGAGTAGGCTGATGGAGCACTTCCGTCTTCTTTGTGCTTATTGTGAGGCCAAAGTTGTCACAGGCACTAGAGAACTTATCAACACAGTTTTGCATGCTATCCTCATCGTGTGCCAGAAGTGCACAATCATCAGCAAATAGTAGGTCACAGACTTGAGTACTTTTGGTTTTGGTTTTTGCCTGAAGTCTCCTGAGGTTGAATAGACTGCCATCAGTTCGGTACTTGATGCTTACCCCTTGAGGAGGAGAGCTAAAGGCTTCTTGTAGCATTGCAGAGAACATGATGCTGAACAGAGTTGGGGCTAAGACACAACCCTGTTTTACCCCATTTGTGACAGCAAAGGGCTCTGAAACACTGCCGTTGCTTTTGACTGCAGCTTGCATGCCATCATGAAACTGGCGCACTATTGTGATGAATTCGGGTGGACACCCAAACTTCGCTAAGATTTTCCAGAGGCCTTCACGACACACTGTGTCAAATTCTTTTGTGAGGTCAACAAATGTGATATACAGCGCTTTATTTTGTTCCATGCATTTTTCCTGAATCTGTCTGGCAGCAAAAATCATATCCGCCGTTCCCCTCTCTTTACGAAAGCCACATTGGCTCTCGGGAAGCAAGTCATTTGACGAGAGGTGATCAAGAAGGCGATTCAGAAGCATTCTTGCCAATATTTTGCCAGCAATTGAAAGTAGAGAGATTCCCCGATGGTTGTCACAGACTTGGCTGTCCCCTTTGTTTTTGTACAGATGGATGATTGAAGCATCTTTGAAGTCCTGTGGCAGCTTCCCTGCTTTCAACATATGATTGAACAACTCGGTCAACCTTTCAATAAGCTTTTCTCCACCGAAGGCATACACCTCAGCAGGAATTGAATCCACGCCTGGTGATTTGTTAAAGGACATCTGATTTGTGGCAGTTCGGGTCTCATTTGCTGTGAATGGCTTGGCAAGAGCTGCATTAATAGGAGTCTGAGGGAGGCGGTCAATGGACTCAGTATTTATATTTGATGGCCGATTTAGCACACCTCCGAAATGTTCTGCCCAACGCTGAATTATGGCATTCAATTCAACAATGCGTGTTGAACCATCTGACGCAAGAAGTGGCGTAGTGCCAGAGCGGGATGGTCCAAACACAGCTCGAAGGCTCTCAAAGAACTTTCTAGTGTTGTTTGTGTCGGCATATTTCTGAGTTTCTCTTACTCGCTCTTCAAGCCAGTCATTTTTCATTTTCCTCAGCTTCTTCTGGAGTACACCCTTACATGCACGCAGTGCATCAGCTTTTGCTGTGGAAGAGGGGTCACTGCAGTGAGCTTGGATGAGACTATTTTTTTCTTTGATGAGCACTTTAATTTCATTATCATTATCATTGAACCAGTCCTGGTGCTTGCGGACAGGAAAACCAACTGTGCTGCTGGCGCAAGAGTGTACAGTCGTATTTAGGTCAGTCCAGCTCTGTTCAATGTTCTCAGAGTCAAAAGTCACGCAATCCAATTTTGAGGAGAGTTCTGATGAGAGCTCGCTCTGTTTCTCAGCTGAGCAGAGTTTTGAAACATTTAGGCGTTTAGGTGGCGCTTTCCCTTGAGGGCGTCTATTGGGCCTCAATGTTAGTCTGAGCTTGCAAACAATGAGTCTGTGGTCAGTTCCACACTCGGCACCACACATCGCCTTTGTTACAAGGACATCCTTTCTGTCAGTCTTCCTCACAATGACATAGTCTATGAGATGCCAATGCTTTGAGCGGGGATGCATCCATGACGTTCTGTTTCTCACGGGGAGACTAAAATTTGTGTTGGTAATGAACAGGCCAAATTCAGCGCACAAAGTAAGTAAGCGCAATCCATTGTTATTGCATGAACCAACTCCATGAGGGCCCAAAACATTTGGTCACGAGATTTCGGAGCCAACCCTAGCATTGAAGTCCCCCAAGAGAATCAGCTTATCAGCTGCCGGGACAGAGCATATGACAGATTCTAGATCAGAATAGAACTTGTCTTTGGCTTCATCTGGGTTTGTCATGGTGGGCGCATATGCGCTAATGAGGGTGGCTGACTGGCTTTTCCCAACTGGGATCCTGAGTGTCATTAGCCTGTCATTTATTTCAATTGGCATGGACTGCAAGTTTCTGACAAGGTCATTTTTAATTGCAAACCCAACACGATGCTGTCTCGGTTCGACTGCACCCTTGCCTTTCCAGAAGAAGGTGTATCCACCACTGAGCTCTTTGAGTTGGCCACTATCAGGGAGTCTGGTCTCACTGAGTGCCACTATGTCCAGGTTGTACCTGCTGAGCTCAATGGCAATAAGTGCAGTGCGTCTTTCCGGGTTGTTTGAGTTGTCCTGTAGTGTGCGTATATTCCAGGCTCCTAGCCCGAGTAAGCTGAATTTCTTTTTGTTTCGACCGCAAAAAGGGATCCCCACCGGTCGCGGTATACCAGTCAGGGTGATGTGAAGTGGGCTTTCTTTAGGGCACCTTTTCTAGCCCCTTCCTCAGTTGAGGTGGGCAGTGCTATCCTTAAATAAGGCTGCTCAGCTACTGTGGGTGCTGCCTCCCCACGCCTCCACTTCAATCGACGATGAAGCGACCATAGCCCACAGCCACCAACGTGTAGGTCTGTGCTAACAGCTTCCAGTCTATCCAAACCTGCTGCCACCGCACTCGCCCATCGCCGTTGGAATTTTGAGAGGAAAGAAGACGAGACAAAGATGAAAGAAGACGAGGTGAGTGTTAAGACTGGCGCAAAGAATTTGTTTTTAGTGAGAAAGAGCTGCGCAAACATCAGACTCACTCTCTCGCCTGGACACAACTTATCCAAGTGGCAAGACAGGGTCAAGACGACTGGAAATGTATCCAGGTGCAGGAGGATGCCAGAGGGACAGTCATATTGCCTGACCGGCTGCCTGTAGGCTACTCCACAGCCTCGCAGTCCCAACTGACTAGGGTGAAAGACCCAAACCAAAGAACACCAATACTGGTGGATGCTCTGTGTCACGATATCCAGGCCAGAGTGACGGTATATTGCCATCTGCCCTATCAATCAACCACTGGCCTGCTGCCGCCAGCTTCGAAGCTGCGTCCGGGAAGTTTGCTCAATTCTTCGTCTGTGATTTAGGCAAACAAGCCTATGACCACACCGCTACCGGGGGCCAATATGAAGGACTCAAGTACTGAGGGTCACATTGTGCCCTAGCATGTGGCCGTTGGGTTAGATGAAACCTCCTCCGCCCTGGCCGTTTGCACCGACAGGTGCACGCCCACTGATACCATGCTAGCGTACCAGTTCATGAAACAGGTTGTACTGGATTACATGGATAATGATACTACAGTACTTAGATATGAACTTACTTTCTGAATTGTTAATGTTTGGTTTCTTCAGCCCAGTAATAAATCTTCTGTGAACATTTCCCAAACTTCCAATTATTAAAACTATTATATCACATTGGTATCCCATAGCACTGATTTCAATGGCTAATGGGAAATATTTGTCAAATTTGCCTTGATAACATCTATCAATGTAACAGTCGTATGGTACTGCTACTTCAACGATCTGGACTTTCTTATTAGTATTGTCTATAACTGTGATGTCAGGACGTGTTGCTCTGGTGGTAAAGGATGTTGCATCTGATCCAAACATTGATGGGTTGATGAGTGTGTCCTTTAGTACTTCTTTGTTACGATTGTAATAAGTGATCTTCCTTTCAATAATGTCCATTATTGTGTTGTGTCTTGCTTGGTACATGCCGCTGAATTTCGTGCAGCCGTTCAATGCATGGCATACTGTTTCCGAGGGGTGGTGGCATAACTTGCATGTTTTAGTATAGGCGTTGGGGTAGTACAGGGACAGTAGGGTCTCGACTTCTAGGATCTGCAGTCGCCCACGTGTGACAAATGATCTGATCTTGTCATCCAAACTATGGTTAGTCAAATGTTCGTATGACACACTGTGGTTGATACCTTTTGCCTCGCGGACAATGAGGCCTTGAGATGACTTTGACAACGGTTCCTCCTGGCATCTTTTTAAACGATCTCTCTTAAACATAGAGTAGAACTTGTTTGAATCAGTAAATATGTAGGAGACTTCGTCGTCAATTTTTATTTCAAGTGCGTATTCATTATGTCGACACAGCATGAGGATTTTATTTCTGGCACACATTTCATTAAGAAAGATCCATTCAGATCTTCCCCATTTGACATTGGTATTCTTCACTACAGCTCCTTTATTGTTGACTGCGTACCCAGCAAAATTTGGGTAGTCTTCGGTGGCGGTCGCTTTGCGTTGGTCCATATGTAGATGGAGGGATCTTCTTGCTGTCTCTTTCACGACAGGATCATCACTGTTTAGGAGTGATAAGTGGAAAGACATATACTTGGCATAATAGATGCCTCGAGGGTTCAAGATCCCAAGGCCACCTTTTGACTTAGGGCTGAAAAAATATGATCTGGATAGATAGACAGACAGACAGACAGACAGACAGACAGACAGACAGACAGACAGACAGACAGACAGACAGACAGACAGACAGACAGACAGACAGACAGACAGACAGACAGACAGACAGACAGACAGACAGACAGACAGACAGACAGACAGACAGACAGACAGACAGACAGACAGACAGACAGACAGACAGACAGACAGACAGACAGATAGATAGACAGACAGACAGACAGATAGATAGATAGATAGATAGATAGATAGATAGATAGATAGATAGATAGATATTTGACTTTGGAGAAAGCGCATCTCCACGATAACGGTCACATTGTGCTAGCACAAGCAAGACGATAGACAGAATATAGCAGAAAGATAGCACATCACAAGCGCCACCAACCACCTGTTGGCCAAGAAACAGTTGATGAAAAGAATGCAATGAAAGCACTGACTAACGGCATTGAATCACGGCTTTAACACTGTATGACTCATATCTATCACTCAGTTTTGTCATGTGAGAATTTTAGGTTTCTTTTCAGCACAATGCGGTAAAATCAAAGTGAGGCTCTGACCCCCTTTACCTGTCAGTGTCCTTAAAAGAACATTAATAACAACAACAAAACAAGGACATTTTAGTTGGCCTAGAGCCAGCAAGATCTCAACAAAAGACAAAAGAAATGCATGTAAAAATCCATCCATCCACAAGGACAGATAAGCAATATTTTTAATGTCTCCGGAAATCGAGTTGAAAGCATGGACGGGACATCATTCTATCGATAAAATCTAAAACTGAAAAAAAAAAAGGCAAAGCCCTCAATATTTGACGTCTAGAAATGGCTAAAGAACTCATTATCATGAAGTCATTCATTCTCCCACCCATCAGTATTGTCGAGGATAAATTCAACATTGATTATAATTTACCTACCGGTTCTATAGCAGCAGGTTATTAAAAACGAACCCTCACGGGAATAGAATGATAAATGATACCGCCTGAAGGTACTTCGCTCATCCAACAGTATGTCAAATATTATGTCAGAGGGGATTGATTACTAAACCGGATTAGATTACAAGTCAATGGCGAATCATGATACGGTGTAATACGGTCTGTGTAATATTACATTTTCTGCTTGATTACCGACATATTGATGACAGTAACGTTTACGAACATGCTACATTAAAAAAGAGAAATGGGATCTCCATATTCAGCCATAGAAATGAATCTATAGATATGTAAAGGCATGAAACTATTTAGTGATTTTTGTTTGGTTTTTTGTTTACTTTTTTTAACGTGCTGACTTGCAATGCTGGTAAATTGTTTCTGAACCTATCTATCTATCTATCTATCTATCTGTCTGTCTGTCCATCTGCTGCTGCCTGCCTATCTATCTATCTATTTATCTACCTGTCTGTCTGTCTGTTTGTCTATCTGCTGCTGCCTGCCTATCTATCTATCTATCTATCTATCTATCTATCTATCTATCTATCTATCTATCTATCTATCTATCTATCTATCTATCTATCTATCTATCTATCTATATCTATCTATCTATCTATCTATCTATCTATCTATCTATCTATCTATCTATCTATCTATCTATCAGTCTGTCTGTCTGTCTGTCTGTCTGTCTGTCTGTCTGTCTGTCTGTCTGTCTGTCTGTCTGTCTGTCTGTCTGTCTGTCTGTCTGTCTGTCTGTCTGTCTGTCTATCTATCTATCTATCTATCTATCTATCTATCTATCTATCTATCTATCTATCTATCTATCTGTCTATCTATCTGTCGAGGCCTGTCACTCTGGGCCCAAACAAAGCCACTCGTCCCGTCAATGACACATTACCAAAGGCAATGAAAGAAGGCTCTAATGACATCAGGCAGGACGTACCGCACAGACAATGTTGACATAACATTAAAATTGCCAAGATCAAAAGCAGTGTCGGCATGGCAATCAGCACAAACACGCCTGTTGTATTGTGCAGGCAATTCATAAAATATAAGACAAGCTCTCCTCTCATTCATGACTTTAAAGGTTTTATTATTCTCTATTGTGAGCTACAGGAACGTTTGCCACCAATGTGTATTTCCACCCACACACAGAAAAATGGCGGGAAAAATAACAAAACCCCCCAAAAAAGCAAACCCAGGGAGTATCATTGCATTGCAGCTCATCGTCACTGCTCTACAATGTTATAATTATGTCAGACATAATTATGCCAAAAGGCGATTGACGGTTAATTGCATTCCTGAGCATGATGGCTATCAGACAATGTTATAGAGAAAGAAACGCGCCAATAGGAAAAATGCAATAAATCAATAGAATCATAATGGCATATGTCACCAAATGACAGGAAAAGAAACAGTTTTTTCTTTTTCTCTCAAAAGTGACTTACGCCATTAGCGTAGAGCAGTGATCACATTGAACGCCTGACTTAAGAAATAAGTGTATCAAACTTCAATTTTATCATTTAAAGTAAAATTGTGGCAGAATAAATAGGTTGTAAGTGGTGAAGCCTCCCGTAAAAAATAACATGGAGACGATAATAATAAAACGCAAAGGAAAGACTAAATAAAATTTCGATTAAATTTACTTATGCAAACTCAGTCTGGGAGATTGTGTCCGATCCCATGTATTTGTTTTACCAGTACACTCAGGTCAAATTTATGTTGATTTTATTAAGCTCTTTCTATCCAAATAAATTGCTTTCAATTTATATTTATATTAATGACCGAGAAATTCCTCCAGTGTTCAAGCACACTTTTGCCTAAACATCTGTTAACAGCAAGTGTAAACAGTATTAAACAGTGATATTTTAATGTTCAATGTATTTTGTTTTGTACACCTGTCAGGGATCAGAGTCTTCAGGACTACGTGTCGTGTAAAGTTCGTCCAAACCTTAGGCTGGGGCTGCGGGGGGGGGGGGGGTGGGGGGGGGGAGGAATGAACTTTGAGACAAGTCTGTTTTGTGTCAGTTTTGATTCAGCGCACTAGGTCTCTCTTTCTTCCAGCTGACTTAGGACCAGGGAGACAAGACTTGTTTCGATATCTCGCTAGTGCGGGACATTACGTGTAACCCCACAGTCCACGTCCAGAGAAGTAAACAGGCCTGACTCAATTGGCCACTGGGCTTACAAATCGAACCAACTTATTATTGGTTTCATTTATCTTCTATGTGTGACTGACACAGGCCGCATTAATGATAAAAAAATATGTTCAACGAAATCACGAGTACATTTACTGCTGAAGAATTTGCTCTTAGTTCCAACTGCTACAACTTTCAAAGCTGTGCAAAGGCTCCCCCCACCCCTCCCCCGACCTCCCAAGTGGTGGGGATGAGCTAGGATGAGACTGTTGCGGTGTGGAATGGGATGAGGTTGACAGACTGAACTGAACACGCTTGAATTTGAGCTTGAGTTAAGCTTTTACGGCGCGTAGGCACGATAACGTCCACTTTGCGCCTTTCGCGGTCTATTTGGATATTTTATATGACATGTTTGGTATTCAAAGTTCATCTATTCAAATTTCACAAATAAAGTTAAATAGATACGCTTAAATTTCATGAAACTGATAAAAACCCTCGACAGCTCTTCTGTACAAATCTGAAAACAGTTCAAGTTGTAGACCTTAGCCTCTTTCAGAAAGGAAATGGGGCGCTGAGGGTCCACGGTGGGAAATAATTCTTTTATGGACCCGCAGGCATAGTGCCTTCTTCAAATATGCATGAAATCTACACACTCGATTAAAATAAGCTTTATTAACAGAATAGGTACATGCAGTTGGTTCGAGGGCTGCCAGATACTCTTGCCGGTGCTGGATCATTATTGCTATGAACATGCAGTGTAGGCAAAGATACTATGAGACACTGTCTTGTTCGCATCACTAAAAGAACCGTGCACACAATTTGCGCGCTGATCGGGGGCGGGCCATGGCGCACAGTATGAAAAAAATGCCTGATATAATGGTAAATCTATGATGCAAAATTGAGACAGTGCTACTGAGACTAAAAAAAAAAAGAAAAAAATAGCCAGAGTTTTCCCCACAGCGATTGAGGTTATAATTCCACAATAAGTGAAGCCAATCAAGGCCTATAGCGATTGCTGGACAGTGAACAGAATTCAGTTATTCCCTATTTGGCTTTATAAAATACGGCAATGTTCATGGCTTCCGCGCGTTTGCCGCTAGGTGGCGGTGCGAAATCTGTGACGCTAAAAGCACTAACTGTCTTATCTTGTCAGTTCTAGTATCTTTGGTGTAGCTGAGCAGAGAGCGCTGGAGATAATCTTTTATAAGGCTGGCCCTGGTGAGACCCTGTAACACTGAAGTTCTTCAGATGAAATTACAAAGGACTGTGATCTTTTCAGGTAACCAAAAGTATTTCACCCTGTCACAAATCCCATACTCTAACAGAAGAGCGGAAGTGATCACGCCGATTTTTATCGTAATTGTAACTTCCGAACCATCAATTTCTCTGTGAAGGGAATGTAATGTAACATTTTGAAATATAGCACCATGATGTTCAAGCCGTTCTGACACTCGCTGACCTAATCGACCAGCAATTATGAAGCAGCAGACTGGAAAGAAGAGCGAGTGTGAAGAGATTTCGATCTGAATGGACTTAGGCTGCGATAACACTACACTGTCCTCTGACATTTGCCAGGGTGTGGTTATTGTCTTTGCCAGTTTGCTGGTTAGGGTAGCTCAAGCGGGGTTTATGGGCTAGGCTTCTATCTATCTATCTATCTATCTATCTATCTATCTATCTATCTATCTATCTATCTATCTATCTATCTATCTATCTATCTATCTATCTATCTATCTATCTATCTATCTGTCTGTCTGTCTGTCTGTCTGTCTGTCTGTCTGTCTGTCTGTCTGTCTGTCTGTCTGTCTGTCTGTCTGTCTGTCTGTCTGTCTGTCTGTCTGTCTGTCTGTCTGTCTGTCTGTCTGTCTGTCTGTCTGTCTGTCTGTCTGTCTGTCTGTAGGGAATCTGACCAGCTGGGATCCATCCTTTCCACCCCTGTCATAACAATCAACTACAATGCAACCAGCAGGCATTTTAACCGCTTAGACATACTATTATCTCGAAGTTCCACTAATCGGCTGATCCACCGGCCATCTTTAGTGTAGGAAGATCAAAACAAAAACACTCTGTGACATCATGCTCACCTACCCATAACTTTCTGTTATTTTTTTTTTTTTACACCTCATACTGTTCAGGACACCGTCGCAAAAGAAAAAAAAACATTCGTAAGAAATTGTGAAAGTATTTTAGGCTAGTGGAGAACTGAGTCAAGTCTGTTTTGTCTCAGTGTGCGAGGCCTCTCTCTCCACCAGATAACTCCAGACGGTTTTGACGCGCTCGAACTAGTTTCACAGGCTTGTTTCGGTCTCGGCAGTGCGCGAGGTCCTGTATAACTCCCTGGTCCACACATCACTCGGGTAGCTGCTCGACAAAATGAGGCACATTTCGGCACTACCCGATTCGAGAAAATCGTTAAAATGCATCATAGGGTCAATTTTATCGTTTTTGCGTTTTCAGTATTTTTGAAAAGTTTAACCTCTTTACTATTCCTTTTCCAAATGATAATCCTATTTGAGAAGGGTAAATGCCTCAAAATTAACTTTGAATTGAGTCACCATCAATAATTTTGACTAAAAGCTGAAACTTTTAAAGCGTTTTTCTCAAAACTGTGGTTGTGTCGCGTCCTGTCGTTGAGAGACCATAACTTCTCTGTTAATTAAATTACAGCAACATTTTTTAACCAAATGAAAGGACTTTGATTAACCTGTTTGGTGATATCAGTATCTCCGCATCACAAAAATGCACGTAGTGCCACATTTTGCCTTGCGGCTACACACATCAAAGCTGAGACAAAACGGTTTTCTCGCAGTGCGCCATCAGCATATCTTTTGATCATGCAGTTCTAAGATCTTAGAGGTCTTTCAATGTAGCTTACCTTATTATGTAACACCTCCGTGCTGGCGTGTGTGACTCCGTCACACACACATTATACATGAAATATCATAAAAACCACAGAAAAACTGTGGGGTCGCAGCAGGGCTATAAGCAAAGTCAAAATTGGGCAAAAAGAAAAGGTTGTATGTTGCAAAGCCCCGCGTGAGAAATAAAAGCCAAACAATACAAAGCAAACTAAAGAGAAGACAGAAAATACACAAATTTTCGGCTTTCGCCTTTGTCAAGTGAAAAAAACTAACAATAAAAGACTTCAACAGGAACGAAGTGAACCAGTTTACTTAGCTGCGAGTTCTTGCTTCGTTAGCAGCACCAAAGCACGTCCGTCCGCCAAAAGCATGGAAGCACGAAGTGACGCAATTGGTTAGTAACCAAGATGAAGGCGCCATATAGTGCCTCAGAGCACAAGACAGGAATGGTGCGCAATGTCAGGAGTCGCAGTAAATGAAAAGAAAGAGAAAAAGAGATTTAAAAAAAAATAAAAAAATAAATAAATAAATAAATAAATAAATAAATAAATAAATAGATAAATAAATGAAAGAAAATAATAATAATAAAGAAATTTATATATATATATATATTGATATTAGCAACAGTGGAATTATCGAAGGCAATGTTGGACATTGATGCCATGGGGAGTGATAGTGCCGAGCTGGAAAATTAATCGTTGTTCGGTCTCAAAGCGTACATCAGCGCCTGCGTGACAAGATTTGAGCCCCAGAATTTGAATGTCGTTGGATGGCTCATGGTCTGGTCGATTAAAATGGACAGAAACAGGCTTTCCATTTCGATTTTCAATGTCACGGAGGTGCTCCCGAAACCGAGTGTGAAGCTGACGTCCCGTTTCACCAATGTACAACATATGACACCTGGCACAGCGGATAGCATACACCAGATTGCGACTATGGCAAGTGAAGCCTTCCTTAATGCTGAACGTCGACAAAGGGCACTCGATGGAAGACGCTTGAAGGACATGTGTGCACGTCTTGCAACGAGAATTGCCACACGGTTTAGTACCGCAACGATCAGTGTGAATGAGCCTGCTCCGGACCAAAATAATAAATTAACCAGACTGGAAACACGAGCTTCGGGCTGTGTCGTTTTTTACGGAATTTCCCGAGCGACGACTGTATAACCAACATGGCCGCCGCTCGGGAAATTCCGATTCTAGTTCTATCTGCAGTAGAAATTTCTTTTCATTTGTCAAGATTGGCTGTACATGTATTAATTTCTTGGTGCGGAACCAAACTTCCGCGTTCAGTAGGCGCGTCAAAATGGTATCATTCAAAATTGTAGCTATGCTGAAGCGTCGGTCGCTACCTTAAACCTAATATGGCGGATGGTTCATGACCTTTCTGTGTTTTGTGACGTCACACAATGGGATCATCCAGTCTGGTTAATTTATTAGTATGTGGTGATTTCTATATGGTTGCGTGAAATCAAGTGATCGATCCAATTGTTGACAGTAATGCAGACGTTTATTGTCCCTTGAAGTTGAGAAGATTTTCTGTAGAATCAATATTTAAATCTTAACCGTGAATGTCTCTCATCTGAATTCATTGCTGTTTTTTACCCTCACCCCATGCCACTTCATCCCAGCTCACAACTAGTATCCATTATTTATGAAAAAATCTGTGTTGAATGTATCCAGCACGCGTTCAGTGAGTCATCCGTTATCACTCTGAGAAAAAAAAAAAAAAAGGGACCCAATCTTTGACTCATTTCATTGGACAGGAATTTTACCCAGTGTCAATTTTTTTAAAAAAAATGTTTAGTTGTCCCCAAAGCTAGTTTGCAATTATAGTTTCTTGTCATCAGCATTAATTTTTACAAATGCATTTCTCCAACTCGCGTCACAAACGTATTTTCATGTGCCCTCGCTTGTCACAAATCTGTTGACATGTCGCAAAACGCTCGTTACAGATTTTTCCAACGCTAACTACAAAAGTACTTTTCCAAAGCTAGTTATAAATGTACTTTTTCCAACGATGAGTACAATTGTACTTTTTTGCAACCCTTATTACAAATGCACTTTTCGAAAATTCGTTACAGATGTACTTTTCCAACCATCGTTACAAATATACTTTTCCAACGTTCAGTACAAATGTACTTTTCCGGCACTCATTACAAATATACTTTTCCAACTCTAGCTACTAATGTATTCTTTCGTCGCCGCACTCTTTATGTATTTTCATGTCCCTTTCTGTATTTTCGTGCCACTGGTGCTCAGTACGAATGTATTTTCATGTCCCCAGTGTTGGTTACAAAAACTGTTCTCGTGCTATTGATTGTTTGCACGTGCACCGTCAGTTATATCAGCGCCATTACATCATGATCAATCAATTATTCTCTCAATGTGATTTTTAAATTTTTATGACGCGTCTTATACAAAAGTGATTCAGAATCATGTCGAATTTTTCAGCACACCCATGGCTAACTTTTAATCTAGGAAAGTTGCTGGTTGGTTAATTTGGGTGATATTGTATTAAATCCAGGATTGGATTAATAATTAAGCAAAATAAGCACGTGCTTAGGGCACCAAGGGAAGAAGGGCGCTACAGAAACTTTTTATTGCAGGATTTACCATGGACCATAATCATTGTGCAAAACTGCAAATGGCACAGCCGAACCATGGTCCACAAAAAAGGGCCCTCACAATAAATCTTTTAAAAATAATGTATTTGCTGGCATATATAAGAGTTGCTTTTAACAATTTTTAATGGCTTATTTTTGTTTTGAATTACATTAAAAAAATACAGTTTATGGCGGCACGAAAATCTTTTAAGTGCTTTGGACCTCTAAGGATATTAATCCGGCCCGGCCTGATCAAATCTCTCTCATTTGTTCTTTGGAAACAGTAGGTACTGGGTGGTATTAGGAGACATTAATTAAATCAGGCCCACAGGACACAGAGTTAGGCCTGTTGTGCTTCAGGATTGTGGACCATGGAGATAAACGAAACCTCGCCCACTGGTGAGACTGAAAGAGGTCTGTCTCACCAGCTGATTCAATGGGAGTTCAAAGCTCTGCGTCGGTGCGTTACTGACTCCTTTCAGCATAACCCTTTAAGACCCAACTTAGCCTGGACTTTGACGTGATGCGCTACAATGCGGTTTCCACTTCTCCGAATGGCGATTTGCTTGCTATTGTAAATACAATGAAGTCTTTTTTAAAACGGTAGGTATTTGCACTTCTCTGAATGGCGATTTTCTTGCTATTGTAAATACAATGAAGTCTCATTTAAAAGCTATGTAGTTCGCAGTCCTCTGATTGACGATTCACTTGCTATTGTAAATACAATGAAGTCTTTTTTAAAACAGTAGGTATTTGCACTTCTCTGGATGGCGATTTACTTGCTATTGTAAATACAATGAAGTCTTATTTAAAACGCTGTGTGAATTGCAGTTCTCTGAATGGCGATTTACTTATTTCCTATACCGTAAGTTACAGAAATTGATTCAAACACAGTTATGGATGTATAATTATACTTGTAGAGTTGGCTAACCGTCTTGTTTCTAGTTGATGAACAAGAATAATATCCGCTCTCAACGAATGTGTGAATGCGGAATGTGCCAATAATGAAAGCTCCGCTGTGTCATAATTTTCGCTAGGTCACACATTCGTGGTGTCAGCTTGCAGTTCGTCGATTTGGTTTCGTTATGTCACTGTTTTTTTTTTGTTTGTTAGTTTGTTTGCTTTTTCTTTTTACTTTAAAAGCCCGAAGAAAAAATGAGATTGGTATTGATTTTCTGTTAATATAACATATCCATTCTTTTTCGTGTAGTCTTTGTAAAGTTGGGGTATTGTACTCAATGAGTAGAGTAGATAAGAATAATTGAATTGCGTTACCATTGCGTTGTCAAATACTCAATCCCAATGTTTCTCTAACTTTTTTTTATCCCACGCCCCACTTCAATTTTTCCATAACAACGTGCGCTCTACCATGACAGGGCAAAGTTGGTAGGCAACAGTAGTATACAAAAAGATTGAACAAAATTATTCAGCATGCTATACACCCCCACCTTGAGAAACACTGCTCTATCTAATCCTCATTCTTTGTCTGACAGGCTTGAAATTGAAGTATCATTCCCGACAGAGTAAGTTGGCAGCCACCCAGATGATTGAGATTTAATATATATTAACCCTCTTGCTGCCATAGGGCCGATCTATTGGCCCATCTGGCCCATCATATTTTGCAGAAGACTGCCGCACTGCCGATATATCGGCCCTACCGTTTCATGCTAAAACTGCTGCGAGGTCGATATATCGGCCGACATTGTTCCGACATGTTTTGCACTCCTAATTATATACTACTTCCTGCTCTGTCTACCTGATAATCCATTATTCTGGTAGACTATGAAAAGGAAAGGCTTGGCAGCAAAAGGGTTAAATTCATAAATAATCCTACGTCTGAACCTCTACCATACAGCGACCTGAGTCACATATGAAATTAGAGAACAGCTTGCGTTGTAATTTGAACTTTACATTCACTCTGTGTTGAATTCAGAGCGCTTGTGTACTTGACAAAGGGGTGAGACGTAAGTGAAAACTGGATACAACGGGTGAATATTCAGAAGTCATTGTGTTGTTTAACAAGATGTAGTGAGAGTCAGGAACGACAGGTAGATTCACAATATACAACGGAATAGGCTGGGGTTTTTCATAATATCATCGGCCACCTTTTGTCTTTGTTCATTTTATCAAGTTAAAAGCCATGGGTCATAATAGTCGTAAGATTCGGTGTTGTTGTTTTTTTCAGCATTACTTTTATGTACCGGGTATGTGAAGACATTTTTCAACATTTTCAGTCAGGGCTGGGTTAACCATTAAGCAAAATAAGTATGTACTTAGGGCATCAAGGGAAAGAGGGGGTGGGGGGGGGGGGGCACCACAGAAATTTTTCATTGCCGGATAAAAATGGACCATAAACATGGTGCAAAACTGCAAATGGGGCAGCTGAGCCAGGATCCACAAAATGTGCCCCCACAATAAATGAAAAAGATTAAAGTATTTGCCGGCGTCTGGGACTCGCTTTTTTTTTTTTACTTGAATTACATAATTATACAGCATATGGGGGGCACCAAAATCTTTCAAGTGCTTGGGCCCTCTAAATGTCTTAATCTGGCCCTGTTTTCAGTGCATGGTATTCGAACCGTCATGTAATTGTTCCTCTGCTCTGCTTTTGACACACTCACAATACTCAAATGTGAACACATTCTTGAAATCATTCTATCAGCAGAAATTACGGGTTTGAATTCTTTGTCCCTGCCACACACGTCATTCGCACTAGAATAAAAGTATGAAACATATTGTTAAATTATTGGAGTTTCGTTCATTCCGACCGCCCAGAACTCTTATACTTGGGGTTAGAGATAAGGACCGGGTTAGGAATAGGTTAAAGATTAGGAATAGGGTAAGGGTTAGGAAAAAGGTCTATTGTTCGGGATTTTCTTTTTGTGTCTTGACTGGGTGGTCGGGGGTGTATGGAACTCTTGCCTTCGCTTTGTTTTTAAAAGCCATGAAAACTGAATTGAAACTGCCGAGAAGGGGAGGGGTGGGGGTGGGGGCTGTAGAAGGGGAATGGTGATAGTCCCCAACTCTCATGTTTGCAACACAAGTAAATGACGTGTGTGCGCGTTTGTCATTTTGGAACGACCATGAGAGTTAAATAACACATGCTAATTCTGCAAAATTACCGACATTAATTGCCCGATAATTGCGACCTACTGCGACATTTTTGTTTAATTAGATCTGTTACCGTCCTTGATATTTACAGAAGTACAAATATCAACACCATTAGTGTTTGAAAGTCAAAAGTCGAAAGCATTTCCATACGAGGAAAAACAGGTCTAATATTTCGACAGACATGAGTACCGGTGCGCTGATCTAGTCATGTAGGTGATAATTGTCAGCGGAGCTTTGAACTTATATTTGAATAGCCGCCGTGCGTCTTTGTTTAACACCCGCCTATATCTACCTTTGTTTGGCGTAGGAAAATCTATATAACATGTCTGATCCATTTTCCTGGCTTGGAGTTCAGGGCCGAGTGCACTAGCACGAACATATTTCGCGGTCCTTACGACATATCGAACGCCTGGACAAGTGTGCTTAGTTTGCTATAATTATTTACTGGGCGTAGCCCCTTCCCCTCCCCACTTCCTCTGCCAGCATCCCTACGTCAGTCCGATGTAGATAGTATTGGATTTCCGTAATGTTGGTAGAATTACCACAGGGGCGGATTCCTACATCAAACCTACGTCAGCCCGATGTTGTAACTAGCGAATCGACGTAGGAACGATGTCATCCCTTTGCTCGTACATATAGATAGACTGTTTTTTCGAAAGGAAAATGTGAAAACAAAACTTACAAAACCTATTCAAAGCAGCAAACTCAAAACAACAACAAAAATACATAAATAAATGTGTTAGAAAAACTGTTATTTTGTTGATAAATTATAGAAAGGGTGCCATTGAGTACTAGATGGCATACTTCAGATATAAAACAGAGGGTACTATGGATAGACAGGCGAAGAAGAACTGCAGTTATTTCATTCCTTACACCTCCCTCCACTCCTGCTACCCACCAAAGATTTCTTTTTACAAGTGGTATATCAATCCCCCCCTCCCCCCAACCCCGTGGGTTTCCACCCACGAAAGATTTCTTTTTGCAAATGGTATATCAATTCCTCCCGGTTTTCCACTCACCAAAGATTTCCTTTTACAAATGGTATATCAATTCACCCCGGTTTTCCACTCACCAAAGATTTCATTTTACAAATGGTATATCAATTCACCCCGGTTTTCCACTCACCAAAGATTTCCTTTTACAAATGGTATATCAATTCCCCCCGGTTTTTCACTCACCAAAGATTTCATTTTACAAATGGTATATCAATTCCTCCCGGTTTTCCACTCACCAAAGATTTCATTTTACAAATGGTATATCAATTCCTCCCGGTTTTCCACCCACCAAAGATTTCATTTTACAAATGGTATATCAATTCCTCCCGGTTTTCCACTCACCAAAGATTTCTTTTTACAAATGGTATATCAATTCCCCCCGGTTTTCCACTCGCCAAAGATTTCCTTTTACAAATGGTATATCAATTCCCCCCGGTTTTCCAATCACCAAAGATTTGTTTTTACAAATGGTATATCAATTGCCCCCGCTTTTCCACTCACCAAAGATTTCATTTCTTTTTACAAATGGTACATCAATTCCCCCCGGTTTGTCAATCACCAAAGATTTCTTTTTTACAAATTGTACATCAATTCCCCCCCCCCCCCTCGGGGTTTTCCACCCACCAAAGATTTCATTTTACAAGTGTATAGCAATTCACCCCCTCCCCCCTTCCCCCCCCCTCCCCCACATCCCGCGGTTTTCCACCCACCAAAGATTTCTTACCAATGATATCTCCATGAGCCAGATATATTTGCTTGTCAGGTAATTGTTGAGGCAGGCGACTTTACTGTCTGTCTGGGGAATTTGCACTATATAAAACAGATCCATTTAAGGGTAGTTTACAGATTCATGGACATTTCAACTCTTTTTTGGGGGGGGGGGGGTGTACTTTTGCCGAAATATTTGTGCTCCGTCCAAAGCAGACCTTCCTAATAGAAGAACAAGAACAAAAACCTGTGATGAACAGATCAATGTTTTTGTCCATAGAGACCTCTTACCTCTTGTTTACCTTTTCCTTTGGTTGGGGGATCGGTTGGGAAGGAGGGGGGGGGCTGTCATGACAGTGCAGCAGGCCATCACAGAAGCCTTTATTTGTTGTTTATTTCTGTCACGGTTTAATATGCTTGAGGGCAGAGACTGGTTTAATATGCTTGAGGCCACTGACTGGTTTAATATGCTTGAGGGCACTGACTGGTTTAATATGCTTGAGGGCACTGACTGGTTTAATATACTTGAGGGCAGAGACATGGCAGGACACGTTATATGGGCGTAGAACAATTTTGTCTGAGTTATAATATGTTACTTAAATGCGTTCCAAAAGTCAGATTTTAGACACAACATGTTGGTCTTAGGTGAGTTTGACCTGCCTATAGTTCTGGAATAGCTCCAGTGTGAGAAAAAATGTTTTGATGGCCCTGGAAATGTGGAATTCTTGCCGTCCTGACCAGGGATGCGTGAAACTACAATATTGTGTCATAAACTTTAGTGCTATTTTCAGACGGTATTGATCCGAGCCATGCATGGCATTGTATTCATCTTTAGCCATTGAAGACACCCAGAAAACATAAAGGATGTTGCCACATTACTGGTATTTCAGCGAAACAAAAGTATAAAACTATAACAGAAATTCGTATCTTCTGTCACGAACTGCAATACCCATTCGGGCCCTTGAAAAAAAAAATTATATTATTATCCCGAAGGACAGAAATTTAAAATTCAGTGAAGCAAAAACTTTTTGTGAAATAATTTTTCTAAAATGTATCTTTCTTTTCAGGAGTGAAGACTGGAGATCGTGGGAGAAATTCTATTGATTCACTATTGGCATTGATTTCATCTGCGAAGGTGTGAGCGTTCATTGTGAGACACGGTCCACATTTAATCAGTGGAATCAGCTTTCAACAACAAGAAAGTCATCACGACTCTATAACGACCAGCTTTGTATATTGGGTGGGATTAGTGAAAGATCTGTCGAGTGAAGGTGCGAGATCTGTGTGCTGGCAAAGAGAATTTGTCAATTTTGGCCTGATGCAGTGGATTATTTTCTCGTGACATTGAAAATCTTTACATTGCAATAGTAACACGTGATTCTACAGTTATCACAATGACCAGCAGAAAATTGGTGAGTACCGTACTCTTTGTCAAATAGTTATCTTGTCCATGTCGATTGTTATATACATGTCGTCAGTGCTCTACGATAATGGCATTGAAAAAAAATGTCAGACTTATGCCAAAAAAGTAAGTGACGGCTCATTGCATTTCTGAGCATGAGGACTATCAGATAATATTATTGAAAAAGAAATGTGCCTATAGGAAAATGTAATAATCCAATAGAATCTTCATAGCGTAAGTTACTAATAATTATGACAGGAAAAGAAAGTTATTTTTGTTTTTTTCTGAATATCTCAAACGTGTCAAATATGTCTAATGTTATTAGCGTAGAGCAGCGACGATGTATTGTTATTAATTTCTCATGGCTTTACCCTCACCCTAACACCACCCCACCCCACCCCACCCCAACTCCTACCATACACACACAGACAAGAAAACAATAATTATTCAGCTTCAGTTCCATAGATCTGGCAATACTGATAGGGGAGGCCAGGTCAATGGAATTAAGCAACGGAAATCAAGCTGAAAGCCAGTAGAAATTTCCAAGCGGAATCTAGAATAAAAACGACTTGTATTTCGCCACAATACAGGAGATGGAGATCTGTGTTTCTCGCGCGTCTTTCCTAAGGTTGCTGGCTCTCTGGGGTTGCTGGACGTTTCTGGCAGGATTTCCTTCTGTCCTTTCATTCTGCTGTATTCTGTCGATCGCCTTGTCTCTTCCTGGTTCAGTACGACTGTTACATCGTTCGACGTTCTTTCTCCAACCCCAGACTAGGGCTCAAACTTCTATTCTTGAATGAATCTTTGTCCTGTTTCTAGACTGTTGGTCCTCTATTCTTGAGCAGGTGGACGGCAGGCGCTGGTGGTACATGGTAAGGTGTGTCCATCTGTCCTAATCGCTCTGCTATAGCTATGTATTCAGCTGTCGTCTTGTTTCTTCCGAACACAATGTGACCGTTATATCGTGCTGACATGCTTTCTCCAAACTCAGGTTCTCATTCAAACCTTCTTCTTGATTCTTATTCTGTTTCTTGTTCTTGACTTGTGGGTGACCTCGTTGATTTCTCTGCTGACACCCTCCTCCTCCCTCCTTTCCGTCTTGTTCAGCGGTGGTACACACACGCCATATAGACAGAGGCAAAGGGGGATAGTATAGTAAAGAGGGAGTTGATGGACAGTGGGCAGTATTCAAATTGAAGTATCAAACGACTTCAAAGGAAAGAAATCGAACTCCTGAAATGGACAGTGCAAGGAATGGAGGGGCAAGTAATTTGATGATACATGACGACCTTAGTTTTGGTTTGTTTCATCTCCAGTTTCTAAAAAAACTGGAGATCTTTTAGGATTCTAGAAGAGGCATCACAAATGTACACTTTCAAACTTGTTTAAAGTGCGGTGTGGCAGTTATCATGCTGTTTCACAGTGCTGATTGAATCAATAAAAATAAAATAAATTTTATTCTAACTCTTTATCATAATACTGATGCAGTAAACATTTATCGTCGAATTTCTCTGTTGAGCAAAAAGTAGAATTGGAACAAACAAGAACTAAGGCCCGAGATCTTGAAGTCTATTATATTGTCGCCACATTTTATGTGCAGCATTTATAGGCCAGGACATTTCCACCCCTGAAATCCCCAAAATGCCTTCTCCCCCCCCCCCCCCCCATCCCCCCTTTTTTTTTCTCTACTGTTAACAACCACTGACTAGAGATAATTTAATCTGCAGTCTGGGATCTTCAAGTCTATTATCCTCTGATTCCACTACGCCTCATGACCCAGACGTTGCTTTGACAAACCGCAGGATCATTATTCAACAGGTTCTAGTCTCTCGGGATCTGGGGGAAATACCCTGGAAAAATATTCCCTTAAACTTGAATTCTCATTCACAATACGATGGATTTTGTTCCGACATTGTCAAGAATTCCGCTGCAGTGGCAGTAGTACATGTGACACATGGTTTGTAGTTATTGAAAAGTGACAGTGCTGACGTTCCTTGTTGCTAATGTTATGCATTTAGTATAATTATGCAACTGCAAAATGCTGTTTCTAAATGTGCGAACTAAAAAACTATTAAAACTACCAGTTTGTGTTTCCATACTTCTTTCCTCCCTGCCTTTCCTCGTTTCGCTCGGATGTCGTAGAAGATTTACATTAAAAAAATCATTGACGATGGGTAGTCTGCGGTCCAGCATAACGTTAGGGACGTGGGTCGTAATATTATTGTTTTATTACTATTTTATTGCCACGTTACGGTCTGTATCCAGATGAAAGTTACGCCAGATCTCAGATTGTCTCGTAAGGCCTGTGGTACACCAAGTCAAACCTCGGTTTTGTGGTCTATGGACTTTAACGGGACCTGGCCCACCGGTGAGACCGAAAAAAAAAGTCTTTCTTGCCAGTTCAGGCAAAGGAAGTTCAAGGTTGAGACGAAACCAACACAGAAGAGACTCGACCCAGTGCCCTACTAGCCTAAGTAGAGATTTGCCTTTGCCATTCGGTAAAAACATAAATAGTACACAGCCTTTATCCAAAAACGCCTGAGACATGTAAAAGTGATCTGAAATCATCAGTCAGATGCATGCAAAAATGATTATCTAATGTCTTTCATGAAAAATATTTGTTAATGGATTGGAGAAATCTACGCTATTTGGCGAAGCTCTCATATATTATTGAACATTGGGCACTAAAAGATTAAAAATGAAATGCATTATCTACAAATTATAATAGCTGGGACCAATTGCGTTAGGCTGAGGTCCCGGAGAAGCCCAAAGATTCCTAGCGGAAATGATAAAATAGAATGAATTGTAAAGCTTTAAGGTCTTTTATTTAGCTGGATCACTACCCTTAGCATTTGCACCTTCAGTGAATTGTCAAAAAATCACCCAAATCCGCTTAATAGGAACATTGTTACCACAGTTAAGCTGGGTTTTCATGTGTACGGAAAAGGAAACGTCAACGGAAACGTCAAGTAATGAAATAGAAAGAATGGTTTTATGTCTACGGAAATGCCGTTTCCACACACATGGAAACACTCTTTCTTTTCACAACTTGATGGATTTTTGACGTTTCCGTTTCTGTTTCCGTTTCCGTGCATATGTAAACCCAGCTTAATAGTGGGGAGCTATCCACAACGTACCCGCACCATTAAAATGGCGATGTTTTATCCTCTCTCTCTTCGAGTGCGTCTTCATAATGCTTCCCTTCATTCCCCTTCCTCATTGTATGCGTGTACGACCATTGTAATGACGCATGTCCATGTCAAGGCCAAGGTGTTTTATTTGATACACAGAATATACTTTATTCAGTTGTAATGTAATCCTCCACGCCTTCGTTACAAAAAAATAAATAAATAAATCCAACATTTTTAATGCGTTACTGTGCCTGAAAAGCGTACGTAAGTCCGCCAGAACCCCCCCCCCCCCCATTCCTTTTATAGGCTTTCCATGCACCAAAATCAACCCCTCCTTCTCCCCACTCCAAAGCATGCGTACTTCAAGACTGGCAAACGAACAGAGATGGAATGATATCCAGAAATGATTAGACTCAGGTGTGATGCGAATGCCAGGGTATCTTCCGCGGGTCGATACAAAATAATTACATCTCTGTCAAGCTGGTCTAATTATGACAGCATTTGTTGAAGTGATTATCATTTCCCCCGTAACAACAGACGGAGGCCTGGGAGGTCACCGTTGGTTTCAAAATGAGGACAAAGTGAAAGAAAGTTCATAGAGTATTTATTGAAAGGTCCGTGTCCATCTTGAACACATTGCTCGAGTCAATGAGTTAATTGTAACTCTCAAAAGAACGACGCTTTTCTGTGGTCGAGTTATTCAAGTCAGCGATGCTAATGTTTGAGTATAGACCATCCAGCTGGTGTTAGACTGTAGATTATTCAAATCATTAATTTTATTTTGTAAATTATTCAGGTCATCAATGCTAGGCTGTTAATTACTCAAGTCATTAATATTATGTTGTAAATCATTAAATTTAATTCATTAATGTCAGAGTGTAAATTATTCATGTTATCAATGTGAGATTGCAGATTATTCAAATTATCAAGGTCAGACCGTAAATTATTTAAGCTATCAAAATCAGACTGTGGGTTATTCAAGTTATCGTAGACAGGCTGTAAATTATTCAAGTTATCATAGCCACGCTGTAAATTATTGAAGTTATAGCCAGGCTGAAAATTATTCAAGTTATCACAGTCAGGCTGTAAAGTATTCAAGTTATCACGGTCAGGCTGTAAATCATTCAAATGATCAATGTCAAACTGTAAATTATTCAAGTTATCAGCGTCAAACTGTAAATCATTAAAGTTATCAAAGTCAGATGGTAAATTATTCAAGTTATCACTATCAGACTGCAGATAAATTATGTCATTAATGGCAGGCTGTAATTTATTCACGTTGTTCATGTTGGGCTGTAAATTATTCTGTCATTAATGTTAAACTGTGCACTGTTAGACCGTTAGACCAGAAACGTTAGAATTTAGATTATTCACTTCAGTTGGATCAGATCTATGTTATGAAAGGCAGGAATGTTAGAGTATCAGCTCCATTAACCCAGTAAGTTCTATCGTCTCTACAGAGAAAAGATTGGCAACTGGCCCAGTGTACACGAGTGCTCGCTGATGTTGCCATGATAATTAATATGGTTTAAACCAGGAATGATAATTATGAACATTATTGCACTGTTATTAATTCAGAAACACAGCATGCGGACAAAGGCTGTTTATCTAGCCATGTGCCGCCACAACATTGTCTTCGCATTAAGACAGTGGTTCTTAAACGGGGGGAGAAATTTTCCCCCTGAGGGATATCAGACAGTTGAAGATCTATATTTAGAGATGACAACCATAGGCCATTGCCCGTCTTTCAATAAAAAAAAAATCGGTTATAATAGTCCACGTCGGGTAGCACCGCAGACTCATCGCAGTTGGCACGTGGCTCGTCCCCCTCTCCAAGATATCACACCGTCGGCGGGAAACGGCTCCCCACCACGGCGTAGCCAAACACGTTCACAAACGCCTGGTCAGGTCGACCCAAAGGGACCTGATATCCTGGCCAGTTGGAGTGAATCTCCGGGCAGGGAATTCAGACACAGAAAGGATCTCATCAGTTCTCACAGACTTACACATTTATAATGGGAAGAAATAACTATGGTGAAAACTTAGTTAAATATCACCCTTCGTGTGATACACTCATGTCTTTAATATTGTACAGCTTACATAGGGGAAATAGTTTAATGTAAACACCTGCATGCGCGGCCTACCCGCCTGTTTTGCGCAGTTTTTTGTTTGTTTTTTTATCAAAGCAGATAATTCTGTACAATGAAGCTCAGAAGTGACCTACGTTGGCTTGCATAGCATAGATAGCATCTGGGCAAGTGTTATGTGGCTCATCATTATTGTTCTTTCTTGAGAAGAAAAGTTGTCCTCCTGTAAACAACAAGGGCAGACTGTAACCTAACAGAAATGATCACCCCCTTGTACAATTCATTCTGATATGGCAGTCAAGAAAAGAAATCTTATGTTACATATTATGGTGATCTTAGATCTTGTTTGTTCTATATCTCCCATTTTCTGAAAAACTGGAGATCTTTTACAATGGCAGAAGAGGTATAATAACTGGAGATCTTTTAGTATGTAGAAGAGGTATGACAAGTGCACACTTTGATATTTGTTTAAAGTGTATTGTGGCACTTATCAAGCTTTTTCACACTTCTGATTTATTCTAATTTCTAATAATTTACGACAACACCAAAACAGCAAACATTTAACGTCAAATTTCTCACTTGTGCAAAAAGTGGAATTGAAGGAACAAACAAGAACAGAGGTCGCGTATTATTGTATAAGAAAGACATTTTTTGAAGCTGCAATGATGTGTAAATTTCAGAAAGTGTTGGACAGGCCACTATGCTCGGCACTTTTGAACAACACACAAAAGGACATCACAGACTTCGGTCATTACATATTTATGTACGGTCTGATGTATGGTTCGAACATATGTAGGAAGATTTTCGAATCCCACCAATGGCATTATCGCTCATGAGACTGTCGCTTACCCGTTCAGCACACTTAGTCTATATCGAAGGCGAGATTTTGTGTAAAAGCCTGGAAAACTCCGGGAGAAATTACGTTGGATCTCCGTATCGAGCGGGATTCGAACACGGGTCGTGTGGCACCAAGGCTACGCTCTCTAACCACGCGTGTAAATGTGTCTGTTTAGGAGGAGCGTTGCTCTTGGAATATGCATTTCCTTTCTTGCTTTGTTTTCTTCTTGTTTGTCCTTATTCTCGTCGTCTCCGCTGCAGTTTTAACCACTGGGCCACTGCACCTGTTCAGATTTCTGCACAACTGAGAAATTCGACACAACGTTTGCGCCTTAAGCATAATAATATGATAAGGAGTTAGAATAAATTGGAACTGTGGAACAGCTTGATAAGTGCCACAAGGCATTTTAAACAAGTGACAAGGTGTGCATTTTGTTTTATCTCCTCTACATAGTAAAAGATCTCCAGTTTTTTTTATTTCTTTGCAGGAAATGGAGGCAGAATAAACAAGAGATAAAGTTTTTTTTATATCTAGCTAAGAATATTACATAGTGCAGTACTAACTTATCAATCTCAATTTTTTAAAAAAAGAAGAAGGAAAAAAGACAACATGCAATCATTTTGCATTTTTAGGTTTTTTGAATGGAACAAAGTAGAATAATCTCCCATTCTCTGAGCCCGATTCCATTATCCATTCCCGTATATTTTTTGTTTCTCCCCAATAATTTCCATTACTCTTGAGGCCAGATAACAATGTCGAAAGGGCAGCCTTGAGAAATGTTGTCTTCACGGTTTCAATCTGAATTATGGACAGAATTTTGCCTGAATTCCCAAGGTACCGGAGCATGTCTGGAGAGTGATGGGGGAAGGGGGGGGGGGAGGGGGGGGGCGAGAGAGAGACACACACACACACACACACAGAGACAGAGGCAGAGACAGACAGACAGACAGAGACAGAAAGAGAAAGAGACAGAGAGTGAGAGAGAGAGAGACAGAGAGAAATGAAAGAAAGTGAGATCTCAACACAACAATCCCAAAAAGTGCCAAAAGCAACGAGAGATAGAAAGGTTAAGAATAAGCAAGCAGTGGTCACGTGAGAGTTTGAGCTTTTCACCCTTAGGGGTCAGGCACACAGTGAATGCGTTCGATTTGTGCTATTTCTGACCCCCCCCCCTTTTTTTTCCCACCCCACCCCCTTTCCCATTTTTTTTTTATACGTGCTTACGACTTTCAGATTGCTTGATATCCATGATACGGCTTTGATGTTCGGAAAACGTTAAATGACATTCTGCGTGGGCTATTTGACTGTTTAATTCAGCAGAAACAGCCTGTATTTGATTTTTTATATTATAGCTCTAAAACTTTATTTGCTGAAGAGCAAAAGTAAATAAAATTTGAAAATAATGTTTGAAAAGCTTACATACGCTGCTTGAAACCCTTTCCCACTCTATATAAGCTTTTTGTACGGTAGTAGCAAATCTCTTCTCCAAGCCTACTTCGTACTTTATGGATGGCCCACTGAGTGTTCTGTGTTACCTGCCCGAGCTGCCGCCATATTATGAAATTGTACGACATCTGTGGCTGCAGCTTAAAACCTATAATAGAGTTATGAAAGAGATAAACCAGTGATCATATCATAGACCTAAGCCTATTAGAGAGAGAGAGAAACAGACAGACAGACAGACAGATAGACCGATAGATAGAAAGAGAGGGCGATGGAGAGAGCGAGTGAGAGAGAGAGAAATAGAGAGAGTGGGAGAGAAAAAGAGATAGAAAGAGAGGGGGGGGGAGAGAAAGAGAGAGGGCGAGACGGGAAGCGAGAGAGAGAGAGAGAGAGAGAGAGAGAAAGAAAGAAAAAGAGAGATAGAAAACTAGAGAGATAGATCTATGGAAGTGCGGAAGAGAAGAGAAATAAAAATGGAGATTGCCAAAAACTTTGAGGATATTAATATTTCAAGGTTTATTTCCATTTCAGCCGGCCGTTTTTAAGTTCAGTTATATTATAAATACATCTCCATTTTGGAGATGGCATCTGAAGGCGAATGAGAAAGAAGTTGAAAAAGAACTAGTGAGAGCGCTGGGACAATGGCTCTATCCACTGGGCCACTGCTCTTGTGGGATCCAAAAAAAAAATGAGGAGCAGGGATCGTACCAACTGAAACTGTGCAGGGATACCTGGGGGAAAGGGTGGGAGTGAGGAGGGGGCTATTGAGGAGGAGCAGGGATCGTACCAACTGAAACTGTGCAGGGATACCTGGGGGAAAGGGTGGGAGTGAGGAGGGGGCTATTGAGGAGGAAATCTAACACACAGATGAAGAAAACAGACAAATTAGTGAGCAGGGAGGTTTGTTAGAACAGTAGAGAAACTGTCGAAACCCTCTCTCTTTCTCTCTCTCTCTCTCTCTCTCTCTCTCTCTCTCTCTCTCTCTCTCTCTCTCTCTCTCTCTCTTCCCTCCATAACTCTCTCTGTCATTCTGCTGCTGTTTCCCTTCCTTCTAATCTCTCATTCGCATCATGATGTTATCATTAGCTGTTTATTTGTTTGTTTTATCTCCCGTATATGCACATATCATACACATTACACATTACGTCATTCTCTCTCCTCCCTCTCTGTCGGTCTGTCTCTCTGACTCTCTCTCGCTCTGTCTCTCTATCCTCTCTTTCTCTTTCTTCTTTCTTTCCCTCTCTGGCTCTCTCTCTCTCTCCTTTCTCTCTTTCTTCCCCCCCCTCTCTCCTCTCTTTCATCCCCTTTCTTTCTCTATCTATCTCCTTTCTCCCTCTCTCTCCTCTTTTTCTTCCCCTTTTTCTTCCTCTTTCTTTCTTTTTCTCCCTCTCCCCTTCTCTCTCTCTCTTCGTCAGTCGCTCGCTCTAGTCTCTCTATCCTAACTCTCAACGCTGTATTTTGCTGTTTTTATTTGCTCCCTAATTTCCCCACAATATTTCCACTCATTCTTTATTCCTGAATCAATATGCCATGCCCAGGGCATTTTTTTCTCCTGGCCCATTCTGTCTGTCTGTTATAATTTTTATTCTTCTCCATCAATACAGTCTCTGGAGTCATAATATGATATTTTCATCCCTTGGGTGTCCACCTTGTATAGAACAATACAGATCTCAGTAAGATAACAGTGCTCACACGACACATTCCATGTAACAGCGAGTGGCTGACCATCAAACATTTCACATCTCTCAAATTTGTATTAATAAGAGGAAGTTCAAAATTTACACCGTGAACATCGAAACATGAGTTTTTGTCGTTGTTGTTGTTTTTTTTACCTAAATTCATTTAGAAAATAATGTGCTTGCGATGAATCTATGAGTACGGATATATTCGTATTATACTCAACGAGGGCAGTTTTCAAAGTTGAGCCGTATCGTTTCCATGTCGCATTTTATAGATCTACATTCGTAGCTTTTCCTGTTTGGATTTTGTAAGAACAGACAAAAAAAAAAAAGGTTTCGTCGTCCGTTGTTAAATGGGTTCAGCGAGTTTGGAAAACGACTATTGCAAGGTTTGACAAGTAACAAATATGTCCTTATTGTATAGACTCTTTCATTTTTAAATTATTTTTTTTTTTACAATCTTCAGATTAGTTTCTCTACCATAGGCTCCCTGATAAACATCATTATTTGAGGATTGTTTTATGAAAAGCTGAGTTTCATTTGAGGTACAGAAGCAAGAATTTAATCGTTCGCCAAGCGGCGGGAGAGCTAGGGAATATTCAACCCGGAATAATGATGAAAATTTTTTTAAAAAGCTGAAATTATACAATACGGAGCATTGCCGCTGAGTGAGTGATAATGCTGTTGTCTGGGGTACGAGCAGCCCTAGCTCAACTTTTACACGCCGTTGTTAGAGGACAGTGGTATTTAATATTATAAGCTACAGCTGAACAGTGGACACGACTCAGAAATTTCCTTATTAAGCTTTGTAATCGAGGTACGGTCCTCTAACAGCAGGCACTTAGAGGAACGTTTTTAGCGCAGCGATTCCGTTTTACCAGAGAGTATAGATGTATAGAGAGATCTCACTTCCGCCAAATCGCGATACTAGGTCGCTGCGGTAAACAAGAATTTGAAGAATTGAAAGAGACCGCCTTCACCAAAGATAGTGTGCAAATCTGTTTACTGTGGTTTGTTGACATTTTTGGGCTGATTAAAACTATTTAGAGCCTTTTGTAAGTTCTTACGCCACGTGGAAGTGCACAAAACGGATGTTGTTTACCTCAGCGGCCTACTTTCCGCTCCATGCTAACAGTGGTTTCGCGGAGCCTCTCGAGTCTCGCAGTGCAAATCGACTAATAGTGAAACCTCTCTATACATCCATACTCTCTGGTTTTACGTCGGTTTTGCCTCAGGACATGAGCTTCCTTTTTGAATCAACTGGGGAGACAGACGTTTCACTCTCACTAGTGCGCGAAGTCCCGTTTTTGCTCCTTACACCATAAGGGGTAAGCCAGACCAAGGCTGGCGTGGGCTCCAGTTTGGTGGCTCACCACCTAATTATTATGCATCACACTCACTACCCACAATGCGGCGGTATGGGCATTATTTTAAGCTCATTAGTACGCGAGGTTCCTTTTACCTCTATTGTCCGCAAAACCGAGGCAAAGCAAACTTGACAGTGTGCTATAATGGGTCGAAGAAGAAAAAAAAAACTAATTGAAGAAGGAGAGAGAGAAAGAAAGGAGAGAAAGAGAGAGGGAGGAATGATCTGAAACAGACTTCTTTTTTATGTTCTACTGCAAAATGATTTACACGATTATTGTGATGTAAAATGGCGACGTTTTTAAAAAAAAAAAAAAAGGCGACATTACGGAGTTCGGCGGTTTTTACCCCAGACCATTGCGATGTTATTCAAGTCCATATAGAAAAATTGCATACATTCAGCAAGTGCAAGTCTATTATCATTACTCACACAGGGCCCGCTGTGCATGGGACTTTGTGCGTTTAATGTCAGTGTGTGAGCGATGCATGCCTGTTTGTGCTGACCTTTTCCCAATGCCGTGAAATAAAATTATGCATTCGTCGTCTCTCCGGCTCCTCCCGAAAGGACCACGCTTTGCGGTGGTTATGGGCTGGAATAAAACTTCACTAAAGTTCTTCTGTAAACCCCTTGTAGCGCCCAGTGTTCCATATTTGAAACAGGTCACCTGTATTTTTTACATAGTTGCTAATTTACCAACGAAATATTATAAAAAGCACAGAAAAGGCTTAAAGCAAAGCCAAAATATGGCAAGATGGAAAAGTTGTATGTAGCAAGGCCTCTTTAGAAAAAATATAGCAAGGCCTCGCGTAGGAAATAATACAGAAACGATGCAATAAAATAGAGTACAAGGGAAGACCCTTTTTGCCATATTTTGATTAATTTATCGACAAGTGTTTTTTCCCGTTATAAATATTTACTTTTTTTTTTTTTCTTTTGCATTTATCTGGCCACATATCAGTTATGCATCCTGCGGAAGATCCTGGTCCGGCAATCGGTGTCTTAGCACTAGAAGAATAGACCCGCACAAAACTAGGGCACCGTATTTCCTTTACCAATTTGACTTTTAAAAATATCAAAGCAGTACGAAACCATTGTACTGAACAGTGGTTCTTAGTCTTTTCAAAGCTCTATACCCCCTATATATTTATTCATTTCTCATGCCCCCCCCCCCACACACACACAAAGGCCTTTTACTACAATTCAGTAGATTTTTCTTTCAGGAACCATTAAATGGAATTCTTTGAATTCCGACAGAAGAGGCTTATTTATGGGCGTTCACATAACTGCAGCGCCGATCTCTTTATCTGTCATGACACAGCGGAGACTGAATTTTAACGAATTGAATTTTGCGACGGAGATTGAATCTGACGTCAGTGGAAATTATTATCAAGAGTAAGGAAAGTAATATTCTCACTTTTACAATACATGTTGTATTCATGACATAACGGAGTAGATCGATAATTCCCATTTCCAAAAACAAAAGTCCTCTCTGTTAAGAACCTTGGGTCTTGAGAGTTTTCTATACCCGATCCACTGCTTAACAAAATTGGTCGTGCCGGCTTTTCTTATAAAACACTGCTCACCATAGGTAATTAGTAACTTCCATTGTGAAAATGATTTCTGTGGCGACTTAGATATTACATGACATAGTTAGCAGTAGTTACTAAATATCTGCCAGCCCAGAGCTATGAGAAGGACAGTTTAGCCGGAAAGATTTCTCGGAAGTCAGCCATTGGTTTAAAGATGGTTGTCATTACTTTACCTGCTGATATGATATTGTCTGTCCTAGAAATTCCAAATTATTCGTCTTGTAAATTCATAATACAATGAAGAATTATCAGCGTGCCACAGTGTCTTTGTTCTGTTTCATTTCTGTGGTAAGGGTCTGTTTGGGCCACAGAAGGGGTTTCGTTTCCAACTTTGCGGCCAGTTTTCAGAAAGGTCATTGTGTCGTGGCCACATCGTTAACGAAAAAGCTGTTGTTGCCAACCAGCCCAATTCAATCGTAGACCTAAAGCTAATCTTAATTCTAAACTTACTCCAAAATGCACTATACAAACAGAACCCAACAATCCCACGTGGCTGAAATAGCTACGGCATTTTTGGTCTTTTAAAAAAAATTGTTTTCTTAGACTAAGTCTATGAATATGTACACTTCATACCTGCTGTTTGGTTTGAGGATCTAACAGTTTAAAACATATCTATGTGTCTTTTCCGGGAGGCGGGGGTGGGGGTGGAGGGATGGGGGTGGGTGATTAAGCCTTTTTTGTTTTCTTGTAGAATGAGATTAAAATGCTCGTTTTCGAGATCACTGTAAATAAATGACATGAAAAAAAGATCATATTTTTCTGACGCTGGACCTTTTCTTAACAATGTAACTTTGCCAATTGCATAGCTTGTTACAGTATCGCAAAACGATGGAACTTTTTCATCAAAAACTGCCATTTCTTTCATGTGAGCATTTTGGCTGCGTTCTCAAAGCAACACTGTAAATATCAACGCGTTTTCAAATCTGCGGGGCTTTTCTTTCTTTTTTTTTTTCTTTCTGTCTGTAGTCTTTGCTCGGGAGGGCGGATTCCTGCATAATTTGGAGCAGCCGCCATTGCGCACTGTAGTAAATAGTTCCCAGTTTTTATGGCGTATGGAAAATGTCATCGTGGTTGTTTAGCCGAGGGCTTAGGAATATTGTGCTGTTATAAACGACGTAATTTTCCTGCTTTACAGTAACTGCTTGTTTCCTATTCGACTTGCTGGGGAAATACATGTATAAAAATGTTGACAATGAGAGAGAGAGAAAAAACAGTAATGTACACGGATGGACTGATGGAAGGACAGACAGCGAGAGGTTCAGTAGCAGGATAAAAGGCCAAACAAACAGGCAGGCATATAGAACGACTTACCAAACGAGACGACCTGTTCAACAGCGCCATTTAGACGGCGTGAGGTGACACAAGGCGGCATAAGGCGGTTATGTTAGTTTGATAGGGTCGACTGTAACAGCTGAGGTTGTTCTAGCACGTTATAGTAGGGGGGAGTTAATTGATCTAACTACAACCCTTTAGAAAACGAAACTATTACAGCTGTAAAATAAATAAACACGAGATCCGACGATAGATTAAATGATACTAAAGTTTAATAAATGTATAGTGAACAATAAATTACTAGGAAGACACCAGCGAAACTAAATATCTACGCCACACAAAAGGAAACTCACTTACTCACCCCACCAACCACTCACACAGGTCTATATATATAAACATTCCTACAGAAAGTTCCCGAAATAAACGTTACCTTTGCCCTCGCACAAACTAACCAATCACGCATCAATACGTCATCAGGTTACATCACTCAAGGCCAGATCTGGCGTAAACATTCGTATCCACAACGTTATCGAATATTCGGGAACATACTAATATTTACTGAACGAGTCAAAACACCTGACAACAAGCCAGCGAGGAAAAAAACTACTCACTAGAAAAGAAGGTCAGGTCACGGAGTACAGTACACTCTGGCGGTTGTCAACAATAAAATGAAAAAAGTAGTGGACACATGCTCAGCCACCAGCACAACAACAAAACCGGGGGAGGGTAAGGGGTAGCCCGCAGATGCTACATCGACTGTTGTTGTTTTTTTTTAGTTAGACACTTTGACGCAACTTATCGTATCTTATCACGGTTAATCCTTACCCTGTCTGATTCTAAGCTAATGCAAGTCTTTTTCACCATAGGCAGGGATCGGCAATCTTTCAGACAAGAAGAGCCAGATCTGAGATTTTCTACGGAATTCAGCTTAAAAGTGAGTCGCTACACGCATGAAAGTCTGAAGACCAGGAGCAAGAAAGACATAAATAAGTTTGAAAATTAATTGAGAACAAAGATAAACTTTTCCTTTGTTATCTAAAACGAACGATATGCACCTCAGAGATATTTCAGTAAGTTTGTTGTTATATTCAGTTTATTGAAATTCTTGCACTGTGACCACTTTCAGGCTAGATTTTACCTAGATCTACCTTTATTTGGCAATGTCGCGTAATGGATTTTTTTTTTTTTTTTACTGCATTTAAGATAACAAAGAGGCACAGATTAAAGCTAAAAGAGCCGCTGGTTGCTGACCCCTGATCACGTGCAAACTCTGTATTAGCCATGTTCTTTCCTTACCCATCAACAACTCCCATGCCTGTGAAAGTTATATAGTCTTGATAGTTATAGATCTGCGGTGTTTCTCATATATCCATGACCGCTAATGGTAAGCTTTATTCGATCGCACCGACATCAATGGATCTGTTTTATCCCAGGGGTCAACTTCTACCGGAAATTTCTCTCCGGCTCGGCATTGATTAAGTTTAAATCCCTGGTAGGCACAAGAGGAAATGATAGCCTACCAGATGGAAACGTTAGAGATTACGCTACTAAAGCGTTGCGTGCATTGTCTATGATTTTAACCCTATGGTTGCTTTCGGTCAATAAAATAAGAAACTTTTTTAGCCCGGCGCAACCAGAGACAATGGCATTAACTTCCCAAATATTCTGTTGGAATTTCCAGGTCTGCATTAGCTCCAGATCGCGGCCTTAGATCTTCTTTGTGCCAACTCCACTTTTTGCACAGCTGAGAAATCCGACGTTAAACGTTTGTTGCTTTAAAATATGATAAGGAGTTGGAATAAATCGGAACTGTGAAACAGCTTGATAATTGCCACAATGCACTTTACACAAGTGTCAAAGTGTGCATTTGTTAAAGGCCTACCTATTCTACACACCGGTACTAATAAATGACCTCTAATTTTTCAGAAAATGGAAATAGAACAAAATAAGAACTAAGGTGACGGTTTGTCACTCAACCATTAATTTGTCACCGAATAAAGAGCCAATAGAATAAGAACTATTCATCATTTTCTACCATCCTTTTGGTTTCAAATCTGAGACCCTGAGAGCCTACCTATGTTGGTGTTGTTGATCTGACAATAGCGAGCCCATAATTTTGTTAGTTTTTGCACTTGCAAACAATACATAATTACGCTTATCTTGGCTTTCGGCTCCAGAGCAAAATTTGAATAGTCTCACATCAAAGCGAATGATTTCCCGAGACACGTGTCAGAGAAGTAAAACTTTTCTATTGTTGTGGTCAAAAACGTTTTGTTTTTACTGGTTTTTTTCTTTGTGTTTTTTTGTTGTTGTTTTTTTCTCGTTTGTTTTTTTGTTTGTTTGTTGTTTTTATCTTTTTTTTTCCTTTCACGGCCTGGATAACAAATACTGTAGTTGTTCGTTTTACAAGCGACACTAAAAATATTAGAGAGAGTTCATTTTTTTATAACTCTTCCTTTCATTTGAATGTGTAAAGCCAATCGAGGATGTGTGGAAGGAAGAGAAAAGAGTCCTTTACTTTGGCTAACAGAGTACCCTTGAATTTGCTAACATGTAAAATACATTTCTCTTCAGAATGCAGCGGAGTCTTGGGGAGATGCTGAGGCGCTCAGGGACAGAGATTGAGGACATATGGGATGTGTGTGTGTATGTGGGGGGGGGGGGGGGCTAGAAAATGAATCAATATTCAGACGAAGAAGAAAAGAAAAGATGTGGTGGCGAAATAGCCAGAGTATTGGTACCGTTTGTTGCACTTTTTATAGATCAGAAAGTGTGACTCGCTGACATGAAATCTTTAGGTTTTAAATCTGTCCAAAAGTCCTTTAATTATAGAACCTCTTTTTTTTTCTATCCAGTTTTTGGTTTTGTAGTGATGATATTATCCCAGAAGAGATTTCCTTTCAGGTGTTTGAGAGGGGATTTGTTTAAGAACTGATTGGGGAAAGGAGCGGTTTGATGGCTGAATAGCATGATAAATATCCTTTCCTTTGTACAGTAATTCTCCGAGTCGCATGCAACACTCCTTCTACTGCCATTCCTGATTTCACACATTCTCATTCTTCCCATGGGGAGGGGGGCATCTAATAGTTTTTCTTTTTTTTTTCACCTTCATACTTTAACAGTGGTAATATTGAAATAAATAAACTGAACTGATTTACGAAATTTAATGTGAACTATAACTTGGCATTATGGTTGTGTCTGTTGGTATATCATTTGATACATCATTACTGCTCTACGATAATGGCATACATGTCAGACTTATGCAAAAAGGCGTCTGATCTGAAGTGCATTGCATTCCTGAACATGAAGGCTATCAGATAATGCATTATTATAGAAAAAGAAATGTGCCAGTGAGAAAATGTATTCTAATAATCCAGTAGAATTATAATGACATAAGTCATCAAGTGACAGGAAAGAAACAGCTTTTTTTGCCTAATATCTCAAAATTAGTGTCAAAAATGACCTATTTATGCCATTAGCGTAGGGCATGACGATGTAATTATACACATGGTACAGAATGCATATCTCTGACTGAAATTCCTCGCCTGTTCCTCCCTGGAGTTAAGCGCTTCCCGTTTGAGAATCACTGCTTTGGCAAGTCACAATAATTACAGGTTGACCTCGGTCTGGGTGGCGGACGCGGCAATTCTGGAGTAATTTTTGTGCATCAGTGATTCTATTACATCGTTTTAAATTATGTAACTTTGACTTGCAAACTAAATTGTCTGAACCAGCAGACAGTGCTTTTTGGTTCTAGATTTAATTCTATTGTTGTTAATGTTCGAAATTGTACTGTTGCTATTTGATGGAGATGATGTTAAAAATGATGTTGTTGTTACTCAGCTGGTCGAGAAATTAATGTCTAGAATAGTCTTGCTACATCAATGGTTTTTGCTTCCTCTTTCCTCTAACTCTCTTAAGTAGAACGCTATAAGTGGTTCAGGTCGGTGGCCATTAATGGTGTGGCCGGCGCGTAATATCAGGGCTCACCATCGGCCAGAAGGCTAATGGGTTGCGCCAGCCACAGCTCCCGAGCCCGTCTATTCATGCTTAGGGTCTTTATAGAGCGGTGGTGGTATTTCATAGAGAGTGAACTTGAAGAGATGCTGATAACTGAGCTAGTGGACATCAAATCAAAATGAGAGTTAAAGATTTCTGTGAATCAGTACCGTGAAGTCTCGCCGCCTATTATCCTCGGGCAAAAGCTTCATTTCATGAAGTGAAGTGGTATGTTTCTTTTACGTCTCCAAACATTCAGATGTAGACCTCCATGTAGTGCTCCATGGCCATTTCGAATGAAAGTAATAAAAATAAAAAATGAAAAAAAAAAAAAAAGAAGAAAGAAAATCGGAAAAAGGGCACGTTCTATGCTGTCACGACATTGTCTGAATTTTCCTTTAAAATGCCTCTCTCTCTTACTGCGGAGGGTAAATTCTTTTCAAAGACATAATGCTTTAGTGTGATATTGTTGATTATAATTGTTGTAGAATTATCTCGAGCTTGCGTTTCCAACTTTATCACGGAGCAATCATAACAGTTTTCACGGCAGGTCTTGGAAGGGAAGCAAAAAGAAATGTGAGACGCACAACTATTAGTCTGATGGCGCACTGAGTCAAGTCTTGTTTTGTGAGGGTTTTGTCCACTATGGGGTTTACACTCACTTTCAAGACTGAAACAAGTCTGACTCGTTAGTTGATTCAAAAGGCAGTTCAAGTCTGGCGCCAAACACTGCGCTATGACGTCCGGTGACGCCAAGTGACTCAAACCGGTAGCTTTATGTGTCTCAGGACTCAGTTATTCAGCAGTGAATCCTCGAGTGCCTGGATATAGATTGTCCAATCCATCACGTTTGAAACACACTACCCTGATTTGATATTGCCAGATAGGTGCAAATTTGGAAATATTTATGATGAATGATATCTTGATAGATTACAAAATGTTCAAAGACAGTAATAATAATAATAATAATAATAATAATAATAATGATAATAAATAGTGCATTGAGAGTATGTGACGTAGTTCAAATTTGGATCACTGGTAGTATTTTTCTAAACTCAGTACAATCTTTCACTAAATCAGAAAATGAAAGTCATGTATAAAAAATTTAAGATCGGAAACTGGAAGGAAACAGGACATGAATTATATTACGGAGTTCAGTTGTTTGCCATTAGAAAAGACAGCGTACGTGCAGAATGTCTACGTGAGTTCCAAGGCAAACGTTTTTGGATGCTTTTCCCGTAGATATCTGATTTAGACAAATTGTGCAAAGCAATAGGTTGTAGCCGGTGGTTTTAGGTCTTTATTTCAGGAGGTTCCGCTGCTCTTGACATTTACAGCTCACTTTTCCTGTTTTTATTTTCTTGTTAATGTTTTTGTGTGTGCCCTTGTGGTAGGGATTTTTTTCTTTTTTTTAATTTTGCCAGGTCAGCGGTCTGCAGCTCTTCTCGATTTCTTACTTCCAGGGTATCTTTAACATGCGCAATGTGCACATGGGCCCTCCGAGCTTTTCGTCCTTATCCAAGAAGACTAGGTGCACCCACAGAGGATCAAGGACAGAAATTTCCCCCCAAAACTCCAACATGCTTGCGCCGACCGGGAATCGAACCCGGTACCTTCGGCCTGAAAGGCGAGCACCTTGCCTCTAGACCAAGGTGTCCCGAATAATATGTTTGTGTATTTGCATCAGCTGTACAAACGACGTATGGCACGGTACCCTAGTTGTAGCACTTTGAAAAAATATTGACAGTAAAAACTACCCTGTGCAATGTACAAGTTGATTAATGAAATTTCAGACGCAAACCAGCTGAAGTGCTTTCCTATTTCTTTTGATTGAAACAATTTTAAGATCTGATTTGGCAATCGCCGTTCGTCTAAACAGTAAAATCAATTTTCAGGAAATCTGGCCATGGCAATCAATGAAGTAAATCGTCACTTGCCAGGAGGGCCCCTGGGGGTTGAAAAGGAAAACCTAGTTAATTTTGGGGGAGAGCTTGAAATGTGTAGCAGGACATTAGGGTTACAGTGAAGGAAAGGAAATAAACAGACTGAAATCTTCATGTCATGCTTTTTTTTGTTTTTTTCTCATTTTGTAGTTCACAGTGTGACCTGCAGAGACCGGTCACTCTGGCTTCACTGCCTCTAACAGTGCAGAGCTGTTGTTTATGTCTATGACTGTGTATCTGGCTATGACCGCTGTTGTCTAATTACAAAGCCAAATAGAGAAAATACAAAGTTCTGTTCACGTGGCTTTAAATATAATGCAAAATACCATGGTCCCCATATCACAGCCGATCTGGCTATCTGCAGAGACATTCATGCCAGAGCTGCCAATTACAACACATTTTTTTTTTTAAAAACGTAGAAACTTTTTAGGGCTCCAGTAGGGCTTGGCACACCGAACTGAAATATGCTTCTCCCCCCCCCTCCCCCCCCCCACACACACACACACAAAAGTTGTATTTTGCACGCTCCGTGTTGACAATAACAAACAACAACAACTATGATAATTTTATAATAAATCAAAACGTTATAAGTTAATAGAATGCAAGAGCGATTCAGGACGCTAGGACCGAAGAGTTTTCAAACTTTCTGTTGTTGTTGTTCTTGTTTTTCCCATAACGCAAATCCCTAGTAACCGAAAGCTTGCTGAATGATTATGCCGGATTTTATTTTTATATTTCATTTTCTTGACATTGTATGTTTTATTTCGGTTGTATCACGCGGTATAGAATCTCATACACAAATATGTGTACATGCACCTGGGCGCGCGAGCGCGCGCGCGCGTGTGTGTGTGTGAATTTGTAATTAGATTACCAAAATGCTTGATGCTAGTACAAAGTATGATTGCAAGTGTTTCATTTGTAAGCTCCGCACAGCGTCGTGAAATTATGTGTGAGATTATCAGTGCAATGTGGTTTTTCTTTACTATCCCTGCATCGTGGCTCATTAGCGAGCACTAAGACAGGATCCCTGTCACCATCACAGATTCATCCTCTGCGTATTGGTCTCATTAAAAAGAAGAGGTTTGTCTCTCTGCATCTCAAGCGGACTGGGTACCGCGAGGCTGGAGGGATTCTTTCAGGTCTTAGTCTGGGAGAATGTCCGATTAGAAATGGTTTTGCTTGTATCTGTTTGGATGGAATGGGTGGATGAATGGATGGATGGATGGAAAAACGGACGGGCGGGCGGACAGACAGGTAGATAGGATGGGATGGTATGACATGTACAGGTGGATGGATTTGTTTGCTTAAATTATCACCGAACTCTTACGAAAACATATTAGAGAAAACAAATTCCCTCATAAAGCAGGGTAATCTGTCTGCTTTGGACTGCGATACAGATGAAGACTTAAGGCCTAATGTAGACTTGAGTTGATTTTTGTATGTATGTCTATATTTATCTGTAAAGTGAGACGTTGGTATAAATAATAGTGTGTAGATTTATAGAATATTCAACTTCCACGACAATGAAAATCGGATACAGTTGAGCTTTGGATGCGTTGTTCGTGCCATGTCAAGTTCCTCTACTTTTATTCTGTGGTCGTTCCTGAAGAGTTTGGTCACTTCACCTGCGTGATCCATGCTTATCTAAGGAGCCTCCCTTGACCACGCCCAATCCCAGAGCTAGGTTCAGTTCAATCATTCTGTACAGCTGTTATTTGCGAGAACTACCAGGACGTTGATGTAAGACCCGGTCTAGGGGCTGATCGGGTTTAAGTAGAGTGTTTAAAGTTTCAAGTTGTCAATGCAAAGTGGAGCATTGGACAAAGGTTTCATTGAACAGGGTACTGCTTTAGGGGTTGTTGTTGCTGTTGTTGTAGTTGTTGGAGACGGGTACATACAAATACACAGAGAAACGTACATATACATGCACATATACAAAGAGGGGCCTACAAACATTTGGAGAGAGAGATACAAACACATAGAGGAATGAGCATACGCATAATTAGACACAGGCAGATAGGGAGAAGAGGGAAAGAGAAAGAGGGAGAGAGAGACAGAGAGAGAGAGGGTGGGGGCGCGTTAGGGAGAGAGAGAGAAAGAGAGAGCATTATCTCCTGACGTAGGTTGGGAAATGAAAGTAAAAGAAAAAAAAACAGATTGAGAAAAGGATCCAAAATCTGTCAGGAAGTAAGGAAGGAAGCAAAATCCCAGACTTTTGCCCACAGCGGTCTGAACCAGCTGAACAACCTGATCGCTAGATTTGAATAAAGCCGGTCCGCTTTTGATCAGTCCTTCGGTCTCTTGTGCGCTGAACAGTTTGTACAGTATTTAAAGATTGCAATCTTTGTTTGGTAGTCACCAATAAAGTAAAAAATGATTCCGATAAGCATTTATAGAGAGGCTGTTGCAAATTTATAACACTCAGTTGATTTGAACAAAAATTCGATTAGAGAAACTGAAGTTATTTTTATAAAAAGGCAGTTTTATAGGTAGTATGCCTAATTCAATACGAAAGGAATTTATATATTTTAAATCATGTCGAGCTGACATTATAGTGTGTTTTGTTTTAGCAGCATTTTTTCAATGCTGTGTTGTGTCGGTTATCAAACATTTCGTAAGTATTTGTTTCTATCCACCTAATTCCGATTTTGAATTTGCTTTGCGTTTTTTTTTTTTACAGAAAGACACATAAGCGATTAAAGATTGGCTCACAAATGTTTAGGTTTCAGGAAGGGGATTAAGTGATTGAAAATGCACCACTTCAAATCTCTAATGTTGTTAAAAAATATAGCATGGCTGTATTTAGGTCTTTATTTTAGGAGGTTCGCTGCCCTTAGCATTTACACCTGACATGTTTTTTTTTCTTGTTGTGGTAGGGATTAGTTTTATTTTAGAATTTTGCTCGCGCAGCGGCCTTCTACTGCCTGCTTTTCACGATTTCCAACTTAACTGCCAGGGTATCTTTAGCGTGCGCAACGTGCACATGGGCCCTCCGAATTTTTCGTTCTTACCCGAGAAGGCTAGGTGCCCGATCCTACCTACCTTAGGATCAGGGATATGAAAATATGAGAAAAATTCCAAAATTCCAACACGCCTGCACCGACCGGGATTTGAACCCGGTACCTTGGGCTGTAGCAATGTATAACATGGTTGTGTTAATATACTATCTATTTATAGGCTAAGCTGTTTTTGTCCAAGATTGGAGTTTGGAGGACAGAAACATTCACTGACCATTTTAGAAAACATTTTTTTTTTGTCTTTGTACTTTCGGTCAGTGA
Organism: Onchidella celtica; assembly: GCA_963931925.1. Taxonomy (NCBI): domain Eukaryota; kingdom Metazoa; phylum Mollusca; class Gastropoda; order Systellommatophora; family Onchidiidae; genus Onchidella; species Onchidella celtica. Next base: position 41,032,091 of record OZ007569.1, read on the forward strand.
AAAACATTGGAAAGCCACGGCAGATTCTTAAGAAAATCCTCTTTTGGAGCCAAATATAGACGATCAGCCCTGCGGTCAGGAGATGGCGTAATGAGTGTGCAAACACAAGAGGAATGTTCCTGGTAATTGGTTTTCATTTGTCTGTGACCGCACTCGGTAAACTCGACAATAATCTAAATGAGGAGATGCTGTTTATAATGCAGGAGGTCATTTTGCACTGAAGAACTTGGGTAAGCACTGGAGCAGTGTGTTTTTCATATGCCTAATGTTTCCCATACAACAATGGTTCTCAGAGTCCAGGTCAGATTCCTGCCCTTGCAATCTCAGGTTTCTTCAATTCCTCCGCTACCTTTGAATTGTCATGTGATAATTTGTTCACCATTAAGCTGGGTTTTCATGTGTACGGAAACGGTAACGTCAAAGGTCGCTTCAAGTAATGAAATGGAGAGAATATTTTTATGTGTGCTGTAAACGCCGTTTCTGTATATACTTTCTTTTTATTACTTGGTGGATTTTTGACGTTTCCGTTGCCGTTTCCTTACATATGAAAACACGGCTTTATATTTTCACAGTGGTGATTCTTGAAAGAAAAGCTACTTCTGTTTACTGGTATTTCATTTCATATGTATTATTATATAATAGTACATTTTTTCAGTTCCAACTCCTGCCTCTGACTGAAATTCTTCCACAAATTCCTTCCGTGGCTAAAATTTGTCCCTTTAGATTTGAAATTCCTCCTCTGGGGGCCAAATGCTTCCCGCTCGAGAATTACTGACCCAGTCTGGTGACTGAATGATAGAGCCTCGCTGTGCTGAAGAGGAGCATGTACACAAACACAAACACTTACAGAAAGAGGAAAGAGAGAAAGAAAGGAGAGCGAGGAGAGAAATAGAAAGAGCCGTAGAGAGAGGGGGAACAGAGAGACCGAAACACAAAAAGAGTAGGAACAGAGAGAGAGAGACTGACAGGCAGACAGACAGACAGAGACATAGAGAGAAAGAGAGAGGGGGGGGGGGGTGGGAGGAAGAAAGTAGATGTGAGAACGTACATTCTGAAATAATTCCTTGTGTCATACATTTACTGAAGCTGCTAAAATATTAATTTTCTTGTCTATACAAACAGAGGCCATGATCACACAAAATATGACTTGATTCAGACCTTAACACACAACAGAATATTTCCATATTATTGTTTTCATATGTCCCATCTGACATTGAAACCTGCCAGCTGTACAACCGACATTAGCATGTGCCTGGAAGCATTTGCGTTTGAAGTCTAAACCACATGGATTGTGTCCTTGGATATGAAACTACTGAGGCGAGCTTAAACTGAAAGCACATGTAGAGGCAGAAAACGAAGGTGATAATTTAGAACTGGCGGGGGCTAAATAAAAGGAATCTAATATTACGTATAGCTTTTTTGTGGTTTGCTAGTGTGAGTTTCGTGTTTGGCCCTGGTGTAAACATGCTCCATGCCACGTTAACCCTTATTCTTCTGGTTTCTGTAAACTGGCGTCCGCTTGTACAACTTCCTAACTGCCTCATACAGTCGCAAACACATTATGCAGTATTACGTTCGGGTGGTATATTGGGAGAAAATGTTATTTTAAAGTTAAACCGGGGCAAAAAAAAAAATTCACCAACTCGCTCACAGATACACACATGAACACACACACGCGCACACACGCAGAGACTCACAGACATGTAAACACATACATGAATACGCACGCCCACACGCGCGCACAGACAGGCACACACACACACATACACGCATACACACATACGCACGCACACACGCACACACATATACACGCACAAGACACGTCCTTAGTTCTTTCTCCATTTTCTGAAAAATTTCAGATCTTTACTGTATAGATGAGGTATAACAAATGCACACTTTGACACTTGTTTAAAATGCGTTGTGGCATTTACCAAGCTCTGTCACAGTTCTGACTTATTCTGTCTCCTTACCATAATACTAAAGCTGCAAACGTTTAACGTCGAATTTCTCAATTGTGCAAAAAGTGGAATTGGAACAAGCAAGAACTGAGGTCGCGAGGCCACGAATGTGTGGAGTCCTTTGGGAATGCGCGGAAAGGAGGAAACCGCATGAGCTACTTTCAATAATTGTTTGTTCGGATTATTCTTGAGACAAAGAGATAGATAGATAGATAGATAGATAGATAGATAGATAGATAGATAGATAGATAGATAGATGGATAGATGGATAGATGGATAGATGCATGGATGGATGGATGGGTGGGTGGATGGGTGGGTGAGTGAATGGCTGGCTGGCTGGATGGATGGATGGATGGGTGGATAGATGGATGGATGGATGGATGGATGGATGGATAGACAGATAGATAGATAGATAGATAGATAGATAGATTGATAGATAGATAGATAGATAGATAGAGAGATAGAGAGATAGATAGATAGATAGATAGATAGATAGATAGATAGACAGATAGACAGATAGACAGATAGACAGATAGACAGATAGATAGATAGATAGATAGATAGATAGATAGATAGATAGATAGATAGATGTAGTAGTGTCTGTAGTAGTAGTGTCTGTAGTGGTAGTAACTGGTAGTGGTAGTAACTGTAATAGTAGTATATGTAATAGTAATATCTGTAGTAGTAGTAACTGTAGTAGTAGTATCTGTAGTAGTAGTATCTTTAGTGGTATTAATTGTAGTAGTAGCATCTGTAGTAGTAGCATCTGTAGTAGTAGTATCTGTAGTAGTATTATCTGTAGTAGTAGTATCTGTAGTAGTAGTGTCTGTAGTAGTAGTAGCATCTGTAGTAGCAGTATCTGTAGTAGTAGTATCTGTAGTAGTAGCATCTGTAGTAGTAGTAGCGTCTGTAGTAGTAGCATCTGTAGTAGTAGTAGCATCTGTATTAGTAGTATTTGTAGTAGTAGTTTCTGTAGTAGTAGCATCTGTAGTAGTAGTATCTGTAGTAGTAGCATCTGTAGTAGTAGTATTTGTAGTAGTAGTGTCTGTAGTAGTAGTAGCATCTGTTGTAGTAGTATTTGTAGTAGTAGTGTCTGTAGTAGTAGCATCTGTAGTAGTAATATTTGTAGTAGTAGTATCTGTAGTAGTAGCATCTGTAGTAGTATTAGCATCTGTAGTAGTAGTATCTGTAGTAGTAGTATCTGTAGTAGTAGCATCTGTAGTAGTAGCATCTGTAGTAGTAGCATCTGTAGTAGTAATATCCGTAGTAGTAGTATCTGTAGTAGTAGCATCTGTAGTAGTAGGATCTGTAGTAGTAGCATCTGTCGTAGTAGTATTTGTAGTAGAGGTGTCTGTAGTAGTAGTATTTGTAGTAGTAGCGTCTGTAGTAGTAACGTCTGTAGTAGTAGTATTTGTAGTAGTAGTATTTGTAGTAGTAGTATCTGTAGCAGTAGCATCTGTAGTAGTAGTGTATTTGTAGTAGTAGCGTCTGTAGTAGTAGCATCTGTAGTAGTAGTATTTGTAGTAGTATTATCTGTAGTAGTAGCATCTGTAGTAGTAATATTTGTAGTAGTAGCGTCTGTAGTAGTAGCATCTGTAGTAGTAGTAGCATCTGTAGTAGTAGTATCTGTAGTAGTAGTATCTGTAGTAGTAGCATCTGTAGTAGTAGCAGCATCTGTAGTAGTAGCATCTGTAGTAGTAGTATCTGTAGTAGAAGTATCTGTAGTAGTAGCATCTGTAGTAGTAGTATCTGTAGTAGTAGCATCTGTAGTAGTAGCATCTGTAGTAGTAGCATCTGTAGTAGTAGCATATGTAGTAGTAGCGTCTGTAGTAGTAGCATCTGTAGTAGTAGCATCTGTAGTAGTAGTATCTGTAGTAGTAGTATCTGTAGTAGTAGTGTCTGTAGTAGTAGTAGCGTCTGTAGTAGTAGCATCTGTAGTAGTAATATTTGTAGTAGTATCTGTAGTAGTAGCATCTGTAGTAGTAGTATTTGTAGTAGTAGTATTTGTAGTAGTAGTATTTGTAGTAGTAGCGTCTGTAGTAGTAGCATCTGTAGTAGTAGTATTTGTAGTAGTAGTATCTGTGGTAGTAGCATCTGTAGTAGTAGTATTTGTAGTAGTAGCATCTGTAGTAGTAGCATCTGTAGTAGTAGCGTCTGTAGTAGTAGCATCTGTTGTAGTAGCATCTGTAGTAGTAGCAGCATCTGTAGTAGTAGCATCTGTAGTAGTAGTATCTGTAGTAGTAGTATCTGTAGTAGTAGCATCTGTAGTAGTAGCATCTGTAGTAGTAGCATCTGTAGTAGTAGCATCTGTAGTAGTAGTATCTGTAGTAGTAGTGTCTGTAGTAGTAGTAGCGTCTGTAGTAGTAGCATCTGTAGTAGTAGTACCTGTAGTAGTAGTATCTGTAGTAGTAGTATCTGTAGTAGTAGTATCTGTAGTAGTAATGTCTGTAGTAGTAGTAGCGTCTGTAGTAGTAGTATCTGTAGTAGTAGTATCTGTAGTAGTAGTGTCTGTCATAGTAGTATCTGTAGTAGTAGTAGCGTCTGTAGTAGTAGCATCTGTAGTAGTAGTATCTGTAGTAGTATTATCTTTAGTAGTAGTGTCTGTAGTATTAGTAGCGTCTGTAGTAGTAGCGTCTGTAGTAGTAGCATCTGTAGTAGTAGTATCTGTAGTAGTAGCATCTGTAGTAGTAGTATCTGTAGTAGTAGTAGCATCTGCAGGAGTAGTAGCTGTAGTAGTAGCATCTGTAGTAGTAGCATCTGTAGTAGTAGGATCTGTAGTATTAGCATCTGTAGTAGTAGTTTTTGTAGTAGTAGGGTCTGTAGTAGTAGCGTCTGTAGTAGTAGTGTCTGTAGTAGTAGTGTCTGTAGTAGTAGTGTCTGTAGTAGTAGTGTCTGTAGTAGTAGTATCTGTTGTAGTAGTGTCTGAAGTAGTAGTATCTGTAGTAGTAGTATCTGTAGTAGTAGTATCTGTTGTAGTAGTATCTGTAGTAGTAGTAGTAACTGTAGTATTAGCATCTGTAGTATTAGCATCTGTATTAGTAGTATCTGTAGTAGTAGTATCTATAATAGTATCTGTAGTAGTAGTACAAGGAGTATCTGTAATAGTATAATAATAATAATAATAATGTATAGCATTTATATAGCGCATATCCATTTAAAATGCTCTATGTGCTTTACAGAAACAACATGTCAACCACAGAGCAGAATGGAGCTGCCTGCGAAGCGCTCAACACACTGCACTGCTTCTTTCTCTCTCTCTCTCTCAAATTGTAACGCAGCCTGTTAGGCGCAGTTCACAACTCACAGCAGTTCACACAACACACAACTCAAATAATATTTGAATATTTATTAATAACAACATATATTTAATAATGAATAATAAATTCTGGCGAAGGGGGGGGGGGGGATGATATGGATAAATTTTAATCTATTAATTTCAAATTTCAATTTTGCCCGGGCAGCGGCCTTTCGGCCTGCTCTTTACGATTTCCAACTGCCAAGGTATCTTTAACGTGCGCAACGTGCACACGGGCCCTCCGAATTTTTTCGTCCTTATCCGAGAAGACTAGGTACTCGATCCTACCCCCCAATAGGACCAGGGACTTGAAAATATGAGAAAAATCCAATTTCCAACATGCCCGCACTGCCCGGGTTTAGAACCCGGGACCCTTGGCATGAGAGGCGAGCACCTTGCCTCTAGACCACCTTGTCCCCTGTAGTATCCGTAGTAGTAGTATCTGTAGTAATATTATCTGTAGTAGTAGTAGCTGTAATAGTAGCAGGAGTAGTAGTAGCTATAGTAGTAGTAGTAGTAGTGGTAATAGTAGTAGTAGAAGTAGTAGTAGTAGCAGTAGTGGTAGTAGCTATAGTAGTAGCAGTAGCAGTGGTAGCAGTAGAAGTAGTAGCACTGGTAGTAGTAGTAGTAGTAGCTGTAGTAGTAGTAGTAGCACTGTTAGTAGTTGTAGTAGTTATAGTACTAGTAGTTGCAGTAGTAGTAGCAGTAGTAGCTGTAGTAGTAGTAGTATAGTAGTAGCTGTAGTAGCTCTAGTGGTAGTAGCTGTAGTAGTAGTAGTAGTAGCAGTAGTAGTAGTAGTGATTGTAATAGTCGTGGCATTATTAGTAGCACTTGCAATAACAGGAGTAATAGTAGCATGAGCAGCAGTAATGGAAGTCGTGGCAGCAGTCGTATTGCATTTATTTGATATCAAAAGTTTTGCCTAAGGGAACTGTGTATAATAATATGGGCACTCTGGTGAGTTAGCTAATAAACACATAACCACCTTTTAGTGGTCTTAACAATATTCTCCACCAGCTGCCACGAGGGAGAAATTACGATTGAATGACTCACGGTGGAGCGTGCTACCCGACACGAGTGTGTTAGGTTCCATAAAAACTCTGCCAAAGGTATTACTTTATTGCATTAGAATCAAGTGGTTGCGCAGGGCTGGTAAAATATGATCGTAATAAAAGCGATATTTGCTGTCGTTATTATTCAGCATTTTATGTTCATATTGCACCCAGTATTGACTAAAGTGCTTATATAACATATCGCTACCCCAGTACTTGTTTGTTCCAACTTCACTTTTTTGCACCACTGACAAATTCGTCCCTAAACGTGCGGCTGTAGTATCATGATAAGGAGTTAGATTAAGTCGGAACTATGAAACAGTTTGATAAGTGCCACAACGCATTTTAAACAAATGTCGAAGTATGCATTAGGGCCTATTATTCCTCTTCTGCATACTAAAAGATCTCCAGTTTTTTTTCAGAAAACGGAGACAGAACAAATAAGAACTGATGTTGCCCTGACCCTTCCATGAAGGAAATGACAAGTGTAAACAATCTAATTTTACATGAAAGGGGAAAACGAAAATGTTGTTCTCTCAAATATACTCAGTATCTTAAATACACATTTAGTAATAAACAAATATATTATGAAATATTATATTCTTCCTTAATCAATAAGGAAAAAAAAAACAACACATTTAATGAGTTCGTGGAATATTTGGCTAAAAAGAACAGTGTTAGATCTATCTGCGGTTGTGCGAAAACACGTGTGCGTCGTGATAGGGCAGAGATAAATAACATGATTATTTTATTATGAGCTTCACGGGTTTGTGAATTTTACGCAAAGGAAGTTTTTAAGAAAATGAACTGTACGTGTATCTTAATTAAATTGTAACTCGCGGCTGGCAGGGGGGACAGAAGCTGTAATTCACAGCCAGATACAGATCAAATAACAAGACATTATGATCTCTGAGGTTTCTCTTTTGTAGCGTCTGTTGTTTGTTTTTTTCACTGTCTGATCTGCTGCAGCCTCCCCTCGCACCATGGTTTTTCCCTAAAGACTTTATGGATTATTATTTATTATATTCCACATTTAGGGTATGTTGACTGCTGTTGTTTATAAGAAAGGTTATCTGCGGCAGTTTTAAATAGCCAGTATGCGGGTACTGGAGATTTTTCAAAGATAAATAGGAGTAAACAATTGGAAGGTTGGCGAGAGCTGCAATTCTAACAGTAACAGGCTTGAGAATGTTTCCTTTCATACATTACTGATAAAAGTGTGAAAGTAGAACTAAGTGAGAGAGAGAGAGAGAGAGAGAGAGAGACAGACAGACAGACAGACAGACAGACAGACAGACAGACAGACAGAGACAGAGAGAGAAAGAACACGTTTCTGCTGAAAGTCAGAGTGAGTGAGTGAGTGAGAGTGAGTGAGCGAGTGAGTGAATGAGTGAGTGTGAGTGAGTATGTGAATGAGTGAGTGAGTGAGTGAGTTTGTGCGTGAATGAGTTTGTTAGTGAAAGAGTGAGTGGGTGAGTGAGTGAGTGAGTGAATAAGTGAATGAGTAGTGAGTGAATAAGTGAATGAGTAGTGAGTGAGTGAGTGAGTGAGTGAGTGAGTGAATAAGGGAGTGAGTAATGAGTGAGTGAGAGAGAGGGGTGGACGAACGGACAGACAGACAGACAAAGAGGCAAAGAGAGGAGCCGATAAAGAGGAGAGAAAGATGGACAGGACAGTAGACAAAGACACACAGGGCCAAATCTCTAACCTAAGGAAGATCTAATGTGTAAATATGCAAAACTAAATACTGTCTTGCTTCTTGGACATTTATTTTGTTCCATTTCTGTCACTTTCCTAGGCTGATCAAGTCATAATATATTGGCATGTGCAAATTTTCATGAATGTCACAATATAGATCCATGCTATGTTTCCTGCGCCAGCTGTGGGCATGTTTTTAAACGTTTTGTTTACCATCCTCTGGCCCTTGATGTAGTGTTGCATGTACAAACACATACAGCAGGGTCAGGATAGCAATTTCCCAGTTTGAGGGTATCAGATCAAAGGCAGTTTACATCATATTTCATAAATTATCATAACTGCTAGTGGAAAAACCAGCCCGCTCTTTTCAGTGGCTGCATTAACCCTTTCAATACTTCAACAGCGTTGCTGTTAACTCTTTACTACTCTATCAGTTATAGGTTTTGTTTCTCCCATACTGGCGTTTAAATACAGATTAATAACCTGATTTACATTCATATTTACCATTCAAGATAACTGAAATAAGTGGATCTCAAGATAAACTGGGTTTGAGAAATCTAGCTTTCATTGTATCAGTAGTCAAAGGGGTTAAAAAAAACAGTGCTTTTTCACTTTCTGAATGTCATCTCATGTCTGAGACCATTGTCAGCCTCGCAAATTGTTTTCCCTTGTGTCAATAGGACACAAATTGTAAACTACAATAAGCACCTTCCTGCGTGGGCTTTCGTCTTACGATAGGTAAATAAGTCATTGTATAGAGCAAGGTCAAGGCTTCTGATTTCCAGGGCGGCGAAAACGAAAAAAAAAGGGTGGCAAGGGGGGGGGGGGACGAAAACATGAATGGGGGAGAATTTGGCGCCAAATACATGGTAACCTTTGACCTGTTTAATACCTGGCATAGATGGGGTTTTGAGAACAGAAAAGTTTAATTTTTGTTTGTTTGTGCACTTGATGAAGAATGATTTCTGTTTTCTAGTAAATAATTAACACGCCTTTCGACATTAATGAGGCTTTGGAAAAACATAACATTCTAATTTTGTGTGCAAACTGTTTTCTTGTGAAAAGTATCTGTTGGGCTTGAGTATGGATTTTGTGTTGTTGTTGTTGTTGTTGTTTTTTGCGGGGGGGGGGGGGAGGAGGAGGAGGCGATGACAGAAAATTTGGAGCTAAGGCCTGGGGACGATTGCCTGAAAAAGACTGAGAACCACTGAGAGTCTTGTCTAAAGCGATAGGTTTCAATTCTTAAAAAATGAAAACAACACCAATACTTTGTCAAATTAAGTTGCAGAATAAAAGTGCCAGAGTTCGTTGTTGTTGTTGTTATTTTCATGTCTGTACAAATTGGATGCATAGTTCATTGAAAAACGTTCTTTGTGTCGTCTCTATTCTTCCGTATTTTCTATTGTTACCGGTACTAGCCAAGTGGCTTGTAAAGAGTTTTCATAATGAAGCTCGCCGTCAACTGGATCAATGGTAATAGCAATACACTGCAGAGGAGCTGGCTTTGAATGGTCTTACTCTACTACTAGCTAATGAGAACATACTTGAAAAGTGTTAATATATGTGGAAACAAAGAGTGGATAGAGCATTCTAGCTTTATCTACTCGTGACAGCACTTTGATCTTTGTGAAAGACTTAACACGACAGCCCTCTTTTTTTCCCTTTTATAAACTGTTTCGTAAGATTAATAACTTGCGCAGTTCATAATCATAACAATGGCCAGTGCCGGATGATGACAAGGGCTTTATGGTAGCCCAGGGGCCTCCGCCAGTTGAGGGTCTCCAGAGATTAAGTGGAATTATAAATATGAAATAGTATTATTTTTATGAAAAGGTTGGTAGGTATTAATATATAATAATTTCTATGGCAATATAAATGTTGTAGAAGTTGAATAAACTGACTTCAGGACACTCAAAATACCTGCTTTTATTGATTATACTAGAGGATTCATTGTATCTGTGGTCCAGGGGCCTACAATATCGTAAATCGGCCCTGACAATGACGACGATAGTAGATAACGATAGAAATAATATTCTTTACCTACGCTAGTGGGGGTGGGGGTGGGGGGCGGGGTGTGACGCCAACAAAACAAATTTACAAATGAGACATACCAATAGCATGCTTGGTTTAATTTGGCTTTAAAGAACGTGCGCTCCGGTGAATCGTTAAATCGCTTGTGTCTACGGCGAAGGAGCATGCAATGCAGGACAGTATGTGGTCTGTTTTATTTTATTTCATTTTTACTCCATTATTTGGTTTTCCAACTTCCGATTAAAACACACGAATGCATTTAAACAAAGAAAAAACAACAGATCATTATTGACAATGGTTATAGTACTGACATTAGCTCCAGGATTTTCTACCTTTTCATATAAAAAGAAAAAAAAATAATGGCTTGAGTAATTCATTGTGGTGCACTATTTTTTTTATTTTTTTTTGCTCGACGCTACAGCCTAAATGACAGTTTTAAAGATTATAAAATCAATTTTCTCAAGTGTCAACTAATCCATCCCAATCGCTTTCGTATCGACCGCTTGCGTTGATTTAAGTTTCAGTTATTTTTAAATAAAAAGATGTAAAAATGTAAAATACATTGATCTTTGTTTTGGCTCCCTGCGTTAAGCCCACCACACCGGAAACGATATTAATACGCGTTCAATTCCGTGCGCACAATTTCTCTACCATAAATGAGTGCGCAGTGCTCTGGTGCGCATGAAATCTGTTGTAAAACCGTAGAATAAAAAATGGGAAGCTTACTTGACCAAAAAGAGAGAGAGATAGAACGGTGGGTTCGCAGGTTTATCCGGGATAATGCGGGGAACCTCATCTAGTCATACACACAAAAAAAAATGTATCACCCCAAATTGTGCACTATTCCTTGTCCTTTGCCAGAACCGTCGGACGAAGCTTTTGGAAAGGAACTCCCCATGCACAATTCATGTAGTGACGGGCGCCATACACCGGTTGGCTCATTCTCTTAAGTGCTCCAGTAATATGCATGTAAAATATTCATCTCTGTGGGCAGCTCACTCACCCAAGTTATAGCACACATGGAAATGGCAATTACCAGCTCACTAATTTCTCTAGCTCTCTCTGTTGTCTGATTCCCCCCCCCCCTTCTGCGGTTTTGTGGTGTTTATGTGGGGGTGTGTGGGGGAGGGGGAAGGGGGGCTAATCCTGTTGTTGCCGTTTTAGGAAGGATGGAGGTTTTAGTTATAGTTAATGTTGATATCTATTATATGAAGGTGCAGGTGTATATGACGGAGGAGATGGTTGACAATCTCTTGTTTGCATCGGCATTTACTTATTTATGTATTTATTTATCCATTTATTCATTTAAATGCTTGTTTATAATTTATTATTTAGTTACTTCCTTATTCGTTTATAATGTCTTTGTTTATCCATTTACTAAATACTGTTGGTATTT
>OZ007569.1:41048520-41231020 GCA_963931925.1 Onchidella celtica
TCAAGTTATTATGCATATAGCAAGATGGAGCCAAGGTGGTATTCTTTCGCAGATAGACATAGATAGATAGATAGATAGATAGATAGATAGATAGATAGATAGATAGATAGATAGATAGATAGATAGGTAGGTAGGTAGGTAGGTAGGTAGGTAGGTAGGTAGGTAGACAGACAGACAGACAGACAGACAGACAGACAGACAGACAGACAGACAGACAGACAGACAGACAGACAGACAGACAGACAGACAGACAGACAGACAGACAGACAGACAGACAGACAGACAGACAGACAGACAGATAGACAGATAGACAGATAGACAGATAGACAGATAGACAGATAGATAGATAGATAGATAGATAGATAGATAGATAGATAGATAGATAGATAGATAGATAGATAGATAGATAGATATAGGTTTACAGAGGAGAGAGTCCACAGTCTCAGCTAGAAACCATGAGATTGTAACGGGGAAAGAAATGAATGTATGGCTGGACTCAAAGACGAACGGGGCTGATTGATGTGTCTCTAGGGACACAGCATAATTGTATGGGCGACTGGACAGTTATTGGTGTATGTTTCATTGACCTCACCAAGGCTGAGATGTGAACCCTCATGCAATGCTTTGACACTAAGAATTCTGAAAAGGGTGAGCTGGTGGCTTCAAGTGAAGCAACAAAAAAAACAAAACTTGTTCTTTCTTTCTTTCTTTTTTTTTTTTTAAATTTGAAATACTTTTCTCTACATTTGGGGGTGACATTTACAAAAATATAACACGTCAACATAATATTATTATTGTCTATGGTTATTATAGTTTAAAAAAGAAAAATCTGGAGAAGATAGGAAGACTTGTAACGAATTTGCAAACGATCGTAACTGTATTTGTTTTAGTTACCACAGTTGATTTAGATTTTATTGTTGTTGTCGGTGGTGGGGGTGGTGGTTTTTAGAATAGGCCAAATCTTGCTATATAAAATTGAAGAGCATTTTTCCAAAACTGGGTGCGTCAAATTTTGCATGAGTTATGGCCTCTTTCAGATAGCCATAAAAAAAAGTTAGTAGACGCGGTGTAAGCGTTCATAGCAAGTTTTAACTGAACATTAGACCATTAGTACATGTTGTACGGATATGCGCTTCCTTTTGAATAACTATCTGAAAAGGGTCGTAACTCATGCAAAATTTGACTTTGGCTATCCAGTTTTGGAAGAATGCTCTTCTATTAGTGACATTAGTATTAATTTATTGTTGTGTTGTTTGGCCGCTTTTTTTGCTCAACGCTGCAGTTTATATAACAGTTTCAAAAACTGTAATATTAATTTTTATAGGTGTCAGCTGATCTAATCCAATCGCCTTCACATCGAACTATTGTGTTCACTGAAGTTTCAAGCAATCTTTTCGAGATGTTGTTATGACGGTAAATTACAATGAATTTGTCTTCCTCCCTTTGATAAGCCCAGAGCTTGTGAGACTATTGTACTTGGCAGGCCTTCGGTTTGAAAATTAATTAGATAGGGGTAGGGTGGATAGATTCCGGAGAGAGGTGAGGACAGGGAGAAAACAACGCCGATCAAAATAAGACTAAGAGATTACGGAAAAGTAGAAATTCAATTTTTGTCCTTGGCCCCTGAAGTCGCGGGGTTTCTGATAGTTTAACAACAAAGAAACAAAAAAAAAAAGACTGGGAAGCGCACATTTTTGTGACGTCAGCGACACAAACCCAATAATTTGAGTCATGGATAGACAGACAATGAGTAAGCAGAGAAATAAGAACAACGAGTGCAAATCTTGTTTTATCCTTTCTCCTTTCATGCTAGTTAGGACAAGTGCAGTTTTTAGTGAAGCGACGCGCGGATAACGCTCGGATAACGCCACAGTCACAATGAATGATCTGATCAAAGCTGTCAAGCTTCAACAATGCGAAAACAACACGGGAATTCAATTTGTGAAAGACATAAAGCTGCTTGATCCACCCAGGTCTTTTAACTGACGTCTGTATCATGCGCTTGATTGCTCATAGAGAAATAGAAATCCACCCTGGTTGACATGATCTCAGTGCGTTTTTTTTTTTTTTTAAATGAATAGGTTGTTTTGGCTTTGCTTTCCTGAAAAACCTGACAGCTCAATGCACACAAATATCGGACACTTCCGCTTGCTGTCTCTCATGTCCGGTGAAGATGAGCTCAGTTTTGTCCGACCTAGTTGCCAGATTGTTGGATTCGTTTGTTTATGGTAGACAAAAATAACTAAGATAAGATGCTCCGTCGGCATGGAGGTTTAAGGGAGCTTAGAATTAAACTGCGCTGAACTGTGGTTTACAGAGAGGGCCGGAATGTGATTTTTTTTTCGGGCGACTTGAGGGGGGGGGGGGGTTGGGGGCGGGGTCTGGACGGTCTTTGGTTGCCGAATTCGGTGTGACCTTTTTTTAAATGATATTTCTAGGGGTGGGGGGGGGGGGGCAGATGGTTATTAGTTGTTGAGTATTGGTCCGGGGCATTTATAATAACTTTTCCGACGAAACCAACGAGACCCCGACCTTCTCCACCATATCACATTTCCGGTTTGTTTGGGGTTTTTTGGACGACGGCACTGGGCGCCCAAGCCCATTCCACAATTACCTGTTGTTTCTTCTTGGTTGGTTTTTTTTTTTTGGTGATGACAAAATTGAGCGCTTACGGCAGATGCCGTATATATTTCCACTTTAGAGAACACATTTGTGCTGAGAAGGAGACGCCTCTGTGATAGTAAATCGATGTATTAGAGTAATTTCAGCAACACATTTTCTCTCGATGGCGTGTTTGTTACAATGAATACCGTGGAAGTGTTTGGCACATCTTAAGCTCCTTTAACGCTCCGAGCCTAAGAACTGGACGAATGACAATTTATTTGTCCTGGATGGCAGAACTACATTTGACACTGCAATTTCAATGTCATTGCAGTCCTTTGCAAAGTCTGTACCTATGTAGAAAATTTCTTCAAGTTAGATAGGCACATCGTGTTGTGTGAACTGATGTGAGTTGTGAACTGTTGTGAGTTGTGAACGGCGCCTAACAGGCTGCGTTACAATTTGCTCTGAGATAGAGAGAGAGTGAGCGAGACAGGGAGAGAGAAAGAAGCAGTGCAGTGTGTTGTGCGCTTCGCCGGCAGCCCCATTCTGCTCTGTGGTTGACATGTTGTTTCTGTAAAGCCCATAGAGCATTTTAAATGGATATGCGCTATATAAATGCTATACATTATTATTATTTATTATTATTTATCGAGAGGCCTTGCACTTCTATCCTAGAAGCGGGACGGAAACCACAGTGGCCTTTCTTTCTACGCTAAAATCGAGAAAAAAACGAGAATAACCCTGCCCTTCTATGCTAAAAAAAGAGAGTAGCCTTGTCCTTTTATGCTGAAATGGAGACAAAAAAACGGGATTGGCCTTGTCCTTTTATGCCGATAACGAGACAAATACGAGTAACCGTGTCCTTTTACGCTAAAAATGAGACAAAAACAAGAGTGGCCCTGTATTTCTTTACTGAAAACGAGACAAAACCGGGCGTTGCCTTGCCTTTCCATACTAACCTCGAGACAGAATAATATTTCAGTGCCAGATGCAGTATATTATTATATCATACTTTGGGCTCTGAGGGTTAGGATGAGAAATGAAAATACGTATTTCTTATTCAGACTCTATGAGTAAACTTACCTCTACGTTTGCCTGCGTGTGTATTTCTTTGTGCCTAATGTATCCGTTATTAAAGGGCCACCCGTCATTTCTGTATTAATCTGCTTATTATTTGTATAATATACGAGCTGTGCGCTATTCTCGCCTGTCATGAATTAACAGTCTACAATCTGTTCATGGGGATTTTGTGCCTTCATTGTTTCCATGAATAATTTATTTATTGAATGTGGCAGCTCTTCCATCTGCAATGTGTAGTGCATATTTCTATGTACAGGACCAGAAGCAGAGGAAATACGGTTGCTATCATTTTTTATTTTTCTTGTATCTAACTTTAGAGAAGATTGGTCTATTTCAGGACTGATAACCTTTGTCTATCTATCTATCTATCTATCTATCTATCTATCTATCTATCTATCTATATAACTATCTGTCTATCTATCTATCTATCTATCTATCTATCTATCTATCTATCTATCTATCTATCTATCTATCTATCTATCTGTCTGTCTGTCTGTCTGTCTGTCTGTCTGTCTGTCTGTCTGTCTGTCTGTCTGTCTGTCTGTCTGTCTGTCCGTCCGTCCGTCCGTCCGTCCCCCCATCTGTGTGCCTGTGTGTGTGTGTGTGTGTGTGTGTGTGTCTGTCTATTATAAAAGCACAGGAGATAAAAGCCTTCAAGATAAGGTGGGTTGAGAGGGTTCTCACAATAAGAAAACATGGAGAACTGCAGAAATACAACAACATTGCCGTGAGAAACAATGCCCGGGGAAAAGAGGCAAGGAAATGTTGTGCTGAATGATAGAATGTAAAGACATCCAAGGGCCGAACAGAAGAAAATGGGCACAAAACTCTCCACTTACGTTGAGAAAATCCCTGTTTCCAGTTCTCAGTTGCTGTTGTGTTTAAACAGATCAAAGCATTTCCACTGTCAGTGTTGTACAGAGTCTGATCAACTTTTATTAAATCTGTATTCATAATTTGTCTGGCTTTTAATTGAAATACCTTTGATCCTCCAAAGATTTGCTTGTGAAGCGAGAAAATGTATGTAATCTTCATATTCCTATTCTGAATATTTGAATTAATTTTGACATCAACTACCATTCAAGTTTACAGTTTACGGGGATCTGTGAACCATTATTATATTAAGATCTCATGCTGTTTACTTCATTGAAAAGAATTTTCTTTCATAATGATCATTCTGATACGCGAGAATGGCTATACTGCTTGAGTTTTGAGTTTAGATATTGTATCTGCACTGGGCAGTTTGGGACTCAAAGTAACTTTCCAGAGACCGACCCTAACGTAGAAATAAACTAGTGAGAGAAAAAAAAATACCGCATTATGTTTGGTATGTCCAAATTCAGTCTTAGTTTGTCGGTGCACTGATTTCAAGCAGAGAGTATGTATTTATAGAGAGATCTCACTTCCGCCAAATCGCGAAACTAGATCGCTGCAGTAAACCAAAATTGAAAGACACAGTCTTCACCAAAGATAGTGTGCATATCTGTTTACTGTGGTTTGTTCATATTTTTGGACTAATTGAAACTATTTAGACCCATTTGTAAGCTTTTCTGCAACGTGGAAATGCACAAACGGGTATTGTTTACCGCAGCGACATACTTTCCGCTCCATGCCAATAGTGGTTTCGCGGCTCCTCTCGTGCCTCGCAGTAAAAATCGACTAATAGTGAAACCTCTCTATACCTCTCGGTGAAACCTCTCTATTTCAAATCTGCTTTGACCCACTGCGCAGGGTTTCTCTTTCCGCCAGCTGACACGTGACAGTTTACATGCGCTCAAACTCGTGAGACAAGCCTGTTTCGGTTTCCTCAACGCATGAAATCCCGTATCACACAATAATGCAAATCTCACATCGAAATCGAGAAAAAAAAAACGACGGACGAGATGTGCGGAGAACCGATAGCGTGAAGAGAGGGAAATGACAGAAACTGCGATTTCAATGCCGGTGTGAAATTTCACCCCCTCCCTCCCTCCTCCCCACCTTTGAAGTAGCATGTGTCATGTGTCATGTGTCATGTGTCATGTGTCATGTGTCATGTGTCATGTGTCATGTGTCATGTTGTGCCTCAAACATGCACCAAATCCTCCTAATGCCACCAACCGGAAATGCAATTTCGTTTGTTTTGTGTTTATTTTTCATTTTTATTGATCGCTGCACAAATCTGACGGCTAAATTCCTTTTCCGATTTGCTTTCTCTATCCCTGGTGCAGCGTGACCTTCCCTTGCATACAAAATCTCTTTTCTCAAACAATAAGTGGAATGAAATGTGAGTGGATCTGACGAAATCGGGCTTACGGCGATAGACCTCCAAAAGCGTGTTTTTTTGTTTTTAAAAATTTTTTTAAAGTTCAGATTTGCTTATTCTATGAACGATTAGCCGTTTTTCTGCATTCATTTACAGTATTCTGCTTGTAATCGTCTAAGAAATATTTGAATTTGATTTTTTAAAGAGGTATAAACATTTAACCTAACTAGCTGACTTGCCCGGCCCAGCCCGGGATAAATCGATTTATTAGTTTCAGTTCTGGGTGATTATTATGGACCTGCTTCATTTTGCCCGTTCCTTTAGCTTTATTTTTATCTTTGTTTGTTTGTTTGTTTTTAGATACGTTTTACTGCTCTCCCTTTGCGCGTTGACATCCTACGCCTCCCGTCAGCATCCGTCAAATGGCAATGATTTGCCCACGGATTAGTTTGTTTGTTAGTGAACACATCGCAGGAAGTGATAACGTCATGTGTAGGCGGAAGTGGGCTGTTATTAGAAACATACATCAATATCTTATTGATCGTAAATTTGGGATCAAACGCTCTCGTGAATTTAGTCTTTAATTATAACCGCATTTACCGATTAACTCAGAAATAACAAACGGTTTTGTTTGTGTATAGCGATAGGAACAATGTTCGCTATCCCATAATTCTTTGTGCCAAATTTCAGGTCGGTGCGTTGTGTAGTTTCCGAATCCATAGGACTATTAGGGGTTTTGTTGTAGCTTTATTATATAGATGCCTGAGTTCGCCAGATACACTCACGTCATAATGAGAGCCGTGAGGAAACGATCAGATTATGACCCTCCATTTTCACCGTCCAAATACCTGTAAAAACATTCGCAACTCGATCAATCGTGCCACAGGATAAACATCCCCATGAAATATCTATTTCCGTTTGTTTTGTTTTACCTATTATATTTCTCCTTTCTTTTTATGATTTATTTGATTACTATAATTATAGCCTTGCTCAGGAACAGTAACCCCTGAGGACTAAGAGAAATCTAGAACATTCTTATCTCCCATGTGATGAGGGTGAGGTATCGATTTCGCGCATGCCTGTCTCCTAGTGCCACGCCCACTTTAGAATCACAATAGTAATTCCGGATTACCAGCCCATGTTTGTCATTATTATAGCTAATCAGCGGTTTCTGGTTGTTTTTGCCATGGTATAATGATGATTCTAACACAGGTGATGTTATTACAGAAACACTCTGGACTGTCCAAGAGAATTTGAGTTTGCTCGGAATCTTCTCCATTCGAGTGGAGTGTCAGGTGGTTAGTAACAACGTGCATGTTCTCTTGTGTGAACAGAAACGGTTGTCGAAAGCTCTGGGAATATTGCTTTGTTCAAAGGGTTCTCAAATTTCCATACACATAATTGTAGCCACCCGTGACTGACCATTGGAAGAATCCAAGGAACGCATCCATGAACGGAGATAGGCTATATCCATACTGTCGTCCAGATAGGCTATATCCATACTGTCGTCCATTGGAAAAACGACGTAACAGACAACATGGGCTTCTTTTTTATTTATCGATATGATCTTGCCTCACACATAATTCTTTTATGTCAAGGCACATAGACGTATCTGCTACCGAAATAGTAGTTTCTGGTGTGGCAAACCAATGTAAGCGACTGTACATAATCAGAGACAACGAAGGAGAAAATGGCCATACTGTCAGTTACGTCATTTTTCCTTTTGGCGGCAGCATTATGCCCACACGTACGTCTTGTCGACGGGGGGCAGTCGCGCGTCTTTAGTTTTCTTGTTCTCGTAGACTCTGCATTGAGACCGACTGTCGCATATTATGTGCGCATCTCCATTCACTGGCCTAAATTTTAGAAAATGGGACGCGACTACGATGCGACTACGACACGACTACGATGCGACTACGACACGACTACGATGCGACTACGACACGTCTACGATGCGACGACGACACGACTACGATGCGACTACGACAAGACAATAACACAACAAAGTGGCATGTGTGCACCCGTGTTCAAGTACGCACGATCGGGTGGGGAGATAATGTTGCCTCCAGCGTTTAAACGCGCATGTAATGGGAAAGAGGAGGGGTTCTGAGGCCGAGCATATGAAAACGTACATATGGGTGGAGTGGAAACGAGGGGGGGGGGGAGTAAAATCGCCAAAATAAAGCATACGTAGTTAATGGATTGCCCTTTAGCTTAGTAAGGTGGGAGCCGCCGGGGATGGGGTGGGTGCCAGATGGAAGGTGGGGGATTGATTATGAAATACGATTAAATGCAGGTCGTACTCTGTTAATGAAATTCTTTACACTTGAATGCGGATTTCGTGCTAGACTCTTTCTGGCAGTGTCTGCTCATAAAATTCTCCTGCCATTTCCCACACCAAAACTATAAATCTGATCACGGATTTCAAACTTTCTAAAGCTTTTGTTTTTGTTGGTCATATTATGTCCAAACTGGTCGCCCATAAAACATAAGGGGAAGGGTTGTGCAGGGCATTCAGCGTGAAATTAGCTGTCATATTTTGATGTGGAAGACACTGGAGCTGTTGCTCGGGACAAAGACCAGTAATGAAAGTGTAATTTTTAAAGGCAGCATTCACAATGTCACATAATGTTCAGCATTTTTTGAATATTTCATTGCTATAATTTTTATTTTTTTAAAAATGATTTAATCATCTTTTCACTTTAGAATTAATTTAGATTCGAACTCAGAATTTCCGTTGACACCACCTAAGCAAAGAAAGTTCTGAATCACGAGAACTTTTGGCTGCGTGAAATTAACCAATGTCTTTCTGTTGTGTCGTTACTTTTGATGTTGCTGTTGCTTTGCATGTGTTGGGGGAAAAGGGGGGGGGGGGGAGTTACATGTGTATACTGAATGAGTGTTAGAACCATAACAACGGCGTGATATTATAAAAACCACAGCAAAACTGTGGGGGTCGCAACAAGGCTTTAGGCAACGTCAAAATTGGGCAAAAAGAAAAAAGTTGTATGTAGCAAAGCCTCGTGTAAGAAATAATAACCAAACGATACAATGCAAACTAAATTACTGTCTTCTCTTTTAGTTTGCATTGTATCGTTTGGGTATTATTTCTTACGCGAGGCTTTGCTACATACAACTTTTTTCTTTTTGCCCAATTTTAACAATGGCGTGCGTAGCCCTCTCCTCTCTTATGAATTTCCCGGTATGGCTAAACTTTGTAAAAAAAAAACAAAAAAACTCAAATCTCCATTTGTCAGAAAATTGACCTTTTGAGGTGTACCAGTATGTGGCCGGTTTCCGAAATTAAGATACTGTAGCTATGTCTCTGTAAAAGAAAAAAAAAGGCTATGTAGCTAATTCTAACCTTAACCTTAACTCGAAAACGTTCCCCAAGACTTCACTGTGCATACAAAGGCCAATCTGGCAGCTTGACGTAAACAGTCACTGCAATACTGTTATTGCTGACATAGGGAGGTATACTAAGTTCGGAACCTCACAGTCAGATGCTGCCAACAAAATGTACACCCCAAGGAATAATGACAGAAGCTGACTGTGTCTGATCTGGCTTGCTATGGTAGGGTCTTCCCGGATTTACTAAGAAAATTTTTTTTAAAAAGGAGATTATGGTGTGCACTTCTTGTCTCCCAGCATCTGACTGTGTCTGACCGGGCTTAATATGATACACCCCCCCCCCCGCACACACACACACAGTGTATACAAATGAAATTCCACTACTTGTCAGTTAATCGTGTTTTCTTTCTGCTTCTTACCCAGGTAGCACAGCTGTCCGCTGACCAGATTGAAGGTGAGTAACAGCGGTTTTCAAATTGGCCTGAGACCATACCCTCATAGTGTGAGAAAGATGTCCCACTTTTCAGAACGCGATAAGGCCAGGGGCAGTGACACAGTGGTCGTAAAAACGCGCGAGCCAACGTCGCACAAATGAGCTCAACAAGTAAAGAAGTTGCTCCCGAGCAAACCTGACAAGCTCCGTTGATTTCAGTGGTCGAATTCGTTTGCGGGTCATCAACTCGAGCGTTTGTACGACCAGTGTGCGTCAGCTCTAAAGCAGGGTGCCTCGTCTTGCATCAGCCTCTCACGTTTACACTATCTTAGATGAAAAGGGAAATAGAAAGGGGGAGGCGATGCTGAAATCATGTCCGCTAATTACTGTGTCAAGGGCAGATGATGTCTTCAGCAGAGCCCAGACTCCCCAAAATGTCAGGTAGCTAATGGGTTAAGGAACTTTTTCGATAGAGATTCGTCTGACCTACTTACACTCTGGCCACGTGTTTCTGGTGTTGTAGTGGCATTTATATGTGACTACTGTAACCATTTCGAGTTGTAAATTTTTAATGAATGTCCGAATCGGTTGAGCTGTCCTTCTCGAGAGTAGACAGTTTAATTCTGTTGTCCCAAAGTAGGTCCCAATCCTAGAATCTTTGAGCTACTTTGAGTTCTCTAAAAAGTAAGAGTAAATTTACGTCCGTGTGGTAATACCTTTTAGTTCGCTAAAATTAATGATACATTTATTCCCGAATCTTAAGAGGGACAAGCTCAAACAAGAAACAAAGCAAGAAGGGGGGAGGGGGTATGGTGGAGGTGGTATATCTATAACATCGCTTGAAATTTGAATTCTACTTTTTTGTTTACCCTTTTCTAAATTTTTTCTTCAAGTTTGACTTAATTGAAAAGCTGCTTTAATATGTACGATTTCATTTGTGAAGTCATGCTGTTGCATTTTTAAAAAAAGTTTTATTGAAAAATTTTACACGTAACTGGTGCATGATAATAGTATCTAGGCGGCGTATTAACATTAGTTTCTTAACCAAGTAGAAATCGCGACGTTAGTTCTTGTTTTTTCCAACTCGACTGTTTACACAACTGAGAAAATTCGACGTTACCGTTTGGGGCGTTAGTATTATGATAAGGAGTGAGAATAAATCGGAACTGTGAAACAGCTTGATTGATGCCACTACACATTTTAAGCAAGCGTCAACGGGTGGATTTGCTATATGTTTTTTACTTGCTAAAAGATCTCCAGTTTTGTTTTGTTTTCTTCAGAAAATGGAGGTAGAACAAATGTTAAAATAGAACCGAGGCTGCGAAATAATGTATCCAGTGATTATTTTCCTACATTATATGCAGTCAGTATTGATGTCCTGTACATGGACGAAACAGAGTAGTTCTCGTAGAGCTCCGTGGTCGTAAAGGCTGACAAATTACTTTTGAAACTTAACACATTTCTGTCTAAAACGATAATTTTAACAAATTAATTAATGTGTGATAGTGACAAATCAACTAGATCTAATGTTACTTTATTAGTGACAAATCAACTGATGTTATTTGTGCTTGGCTCTTTCAGCCTTTCCACCCATCCTTCACTGGTCAAAATTTAAAAAAATAAATTTTTAATTGATTCCGATACGCAATTTCTAGGTATGTTTGGTTTCAGTTGTGCTACGCCCCAGCAGCTGTACTCTGTTACACTTTGAAGACCCACGCCATTAAAGCCACTTTCTGTAGATCTGGGAGATTATCGTGAGAGTTGACTAAACGATCGATTGAATTCTTCTAGCGCGTTAACGTCCGCACTTTTAGTGCGGTCTGTGAGCGACCTATAGAGAGTCTACATTGTGTCTGAGCGCGTCCTTGGCCTATTGAAGAAAATTAATAAGCAAAAGGCTTGAGAGAGAAAAGGTCGAGGGATATGTGTGGTGGGGACATTGAGTTTAAATACTAACTTCGTATGCATGCCCAAATATATACATAATTATTTTTTAAATTCCTGCTCTCTCTCTCTCTCTCTCTCTCTCTCTCTCTCTCTCTCTCTCTCTCTCTCTCTCTCTGTGTATGTCTCTGTCTCTCTCTGTCTGTCTGTCTGTCTGTCTGTCTGTCTGTCTGTCTGTCTCTCTCTCTCTCTCTCTATCTATCTATCTACCTATCTATCTATCTATCTATCTATCTATCTATCTATCTATCTATCTATCTCTCTCTCTCTCTCTCTCTCTCTCTCTCTCTCTGTCTGTCTGTCTGTCTGTCTGTCTGTCTGTCTGTCTGTCTGTCTGTCTGTCTATCTATCTATCTATCTATCTATCTATCTATCTATCTATCTATCTGTCTATCTATCTATCTATCTATCTGTCACGAGTGGAGTGAGCGGAATTCAGAGATTACGGGGGCATGGAAGTGGGGGAATGACTCACGGGATAGTGAGGCTGCTCACCTATATTGACTTCTGTTAGTTAACGTTAAAGCGTGCATGTTGTGAGTTGGGGGGTCTGAATGAGGCGAGAGCGCTGTATTACTATCACTGCACACTAAGACGTCCAAGGAAGCGGACGCAGGAGAAAGCCCCAGAGGGCGAACATAAGGAGAGCAGTCGGAAGACTTGGGAGTAGTGTTTTTTCCAGTGATGACTGGTAGGTGGAACGATGATTAATAATTATGATTGATGTATTATATTCGTCTATTACCATGATGTAAATAAGTATATGTGAGGAATGTGGAAGTCCTTGATACTGTATATAGCAATGTGCGCCATGAGCGATAGATGTAAGTTAAGTTCATGGATTTGTAGCGAGAGTGAGTATTGTGTACTACAGTGGAGGTGTGTTACCGTAAGATGTTTGGTGAGTGAAATGTGAACTATTGTGTGTACGCTTCATGAGTTGTAATGAGGGGTGAAGTGAATAGAAGTGGTATGGTATTGTACCAATGTAATGTTATTCTTGTAGGTGCCGAGGTCGGCCCGAAGAGCGCCACCTACGGTGAGCCCAGGGGATAGGCCAGCATAGGGCCGGAGGCCACACATAGGCCAGAAGTGAAGCTGTCGGTGCAGGACAGTAGAGGCACATGAGTCGTGGCAGTCTGGCCAACGACAGGGACGTATATATGATTGTGAATGTGCTATTGAAATGCTAATGTGCTATTGCCATGTTGATGTGCTATTGAAATGCTAATGTGCTATTGCCATGTTGATGTGCTATTGGAATGCTAATGTGTTATGGCAATAGGAAGGGGCTATTGAGAGACTGCGGTGCCATTGAAATATTAATGTGCTATTAAGACATGGAGAGGAGAAGCTGAGACCGAAGTGTCTTTAGAAAGTAACTACCGGGTTGTGGACCCGAGGAAGTGTGCGTAAGGGAGAAGGCCGTTGTACGGCAGTTGAATTGAATAATATAATGTCTGTAATTGCGCTATTATCTTTATGTTTATGTATAATAAATGTGTGAGTCTGATGGGTTGTTCTGTTAAGTGTTAAACTTGTTCGTTCGTGATTGTTGTCTTGTTATAATCATTATTACATCTCCCAGTCTGGGATTTGTGACACTATCTATCTATCTCTCTCTCTCTCTCTCTCTCTCTCTATCTATCTATCTATCTATCTATCTATCTATCTCTCTCTCTCTCTCTCTCTATCTCTCTATCTATCTATCTCTCTCTCTCTCTCTCTCTCTCTCTCTCTCTCTCTCTCTCTCTCTATCTATCTATCTATCTATCTATCTCCGAGATCTTAGTTTTTAGAGAGGGCTCCCAACTTGAGTCATTGCCCCTCTTAGTTACTTTTTTTTTTTCACAAAGAATTTTAAAATATATTTTTTAATTTCTCTCTCTTTGAGATCTTTGTTTTTAGAGTGGGTTCCCAAACCTGAGTTACGGTTTCTCTTAGTCACTATACTCTTTTCACAAAGAACAATAAATAATATTCTAGCTTTCCAAAGTAATGTGCGGGCGACTGTTTTATGTCCTCACAAGTGACATATAGTCTGAGCAATAAATCAAACCCACGAAGACAGGACTTCTGAATTTATTACCTGTAGTAAGAAATGATTACTCTGACTGTACGAATGTCAGGCTGTTCAAGTTCTTTGCGGTAGATCGATGACAGTACTGATCCTCTGAGATACCATAGCTTGAGAACTTCCCCTTAATGTATTATCCTGGGATCTTGGTGGATTTATGTATTGTTATATTTGTTGTTGTTGTTTTTAAAGATCTGGATGCAGTGTTGAGACGTAGAATTACGAGAGTTCTTACCCCATTATCTCTTGACGCTGAGGTGTCATAAAACAGAATTTACCTCGTGAACCTCTCGTTATATGAGTCTTGAGTGTTTTCATTCTGAGAAAGGTCGGGGGTTGGGGGGGGGGGGGCGATGCTTCTTTAGTCAGTGCCTTTCCGAGTTTACCAGCACCCCACCCTCCTTTCCTCTCCCCTCCTAGGCCGTACGGACTTTTTTGGAATCCAGCAAATGTGCGTTTGCGCGTTGCACGTGACTGTGTTCCCCCTTTCCTTAGTTGGCACAACCTGCAGCATTGGAGTACTTTTAATACACTGTTACATAAATTTAAAAGTAAATGTGTATATGTGTTTTGACGCTCTCTCTCTCTCTCTCTCTCTCTCTCTCTCTCTCTCTCTCTCTCTCTCTCTCTCTCTCTCTCTCTCTCTCTCTCTCTCTCTCTCTCTCTCTTCTCTCTCTCTCTCTCTCTCTCTCTCTCTCTCTCTCTTTCCCTTTTGCGTAGTTGGCGCAATTACAGCAACAGTGTACTTTTAATCTACCGCCACATTTATTAAGTCACTGTTGATCTAGACAGTTTATCAAAATCATTACAGCGTGATTCAATTATGGATAGTCTCGACAGACACGAACCATGTCGGCTATCTTGAAAAATAAAGGGTCCCACAAACAGACAAACACACATCTATCTATATAATAAAGCTACAACAAAACCCCTAATAGTCCTATGGATTCGGAAACTACACAACGGACCGACCTGAAATTTGGCACAAAGAATTACGGGATAGCGAACATTGTTCCTATCGCTATACACAAACAAAACCGTTTGTTGTTTCTGAGTTAATCGGTAAATGCGGTTATAATTAAAGACTAAATTCACGAGAGCGTTTGATCCCAAATTTACGATCAATAAGATATTGATGTATGTTTCTAATAACAGCCCACTTCCGCCTACACATGACGTTATCACTTCCTGCGATGTGTTCACTAACAAACAAACTAACCCGTGCGCAAATCATTGCCATTTGACGGATGCTGACGGGATGCGCAGGATGTCAACGCGCAAAGGGAGAGCAGTAAAACTTATCTAAAAACAAACAAACAAACAAAAATAAAATAAAGCTAAAGGAACAGGCAAAATGAAGCAGGTCCATAATAATCACCCAGAACTGAAACTAATAAATCGATTTGTCCCGGGCAGGGCCGGGCAACTCAGCTAGTAAAACAAACGCCCTTAATAAACAAAACACCGACTCATGTTAATTAAGTATTTTGTTTTGCGTCTGACAATGAGATCTATTTTTTTAGTTTCCCACATTGCTGTCAGTTCGTACTACATTTATACACCCTTCATGGTGTATGGTTTAATTTTATTATTTTTGTTTGATTGTTTTGATTCAACTTCGATGTGGTTTTTACTTTAGCAGTTTAGTATACAAGACCGCTTTTTTTTATATGCAGGAACTCGGACACCAAAAGTCATGAGGCAGCTTGTCGTTCAGTTATTAATCGTCTCATCTGTGTGTTCATGTGTGTGTACATGTGAATGTGTGTGTTTGCGCGCCTGGGTGTTGTCACGAGTGGAGTGAGTGCAATTAAGGGGATTGCTACAGAGCGGGTGTAGAATAAGAAGAGCTCACGACAGACGGATAGGAAAAGACGTGAAAGGGGAAGAGTAAAAATAACTCATGCAGACAAGTGGGAAAAGCGTGCGTGTATGAGTGGTGTGGAAGTCTGAATGAGGCGAAAGCGCTGGATTACTATCACTGCAAGTTAGAAGGTCCTAGGGATCGGACCTGTGAATAAAAGCCCATCGGGCGGACATAAAGGGGAAGCAGTCGAGAAGACTAGTGAGAGTCTTTCCAGTTATGACTGGTGTCGGGGACGGGCCGCAGAGCCACCTCGATGAGCACAGGGGATAGGCCAGCATAGGGCCGGAGGCCACACATAGGCCAGAAGTGAGGCTGTCAGTGCAGGACAGTAGAGGCACATAAAGTCGTGGCAGTCAGGCCACGGACAGGGACGTAGATATGAGAGTGAATGAGATACTATATTGTTGCCATGTTGATAGGCTAGTGAACTGATATTATGTTGTTGCCATGTTGATGGCTATGGAAATAATAATGTGTTATTGCCCTGCGGAGGTGCTAGGGGAGTGCTAAGGTGTATGACAATAGGAAGGTGATATTGAGAGACTGCGGTGCCAGTGAATCATTAATGTACTATTAAGACCCTGAGGGGAGAGGCTGAGGCCGAAGTGCCTTTAGGAGTAACTACCGGATTGTGGATCCGAGGGAGCGTGTGTGTGAGAATAAGGCCGTTGTACGGCAGTCATTTCAATAATATAATATATGTAATTGCGCTATTATATGTATAATTATGTTTAATAAATGTGTGAGTCTGATGGGTTGTTTTGTTAAGTGTTAAACTTGTTTGTTCGTGATTGTCGTCCTGTCATAAACTATTACATTTCCCAGTCTGGGATTTGTGACAGGTGTAACTGCGTGTGTGAGAGTGTGTGAGAGAGTGTGTGTTGTCTCTCTCCTGTGCTCTCTCATGTGTGTACGTGTGTTTTTCTCTCCTGTTCTCTCTATCATGTGTGTACATGTGTTTCTCTGTCCTGTTCTCTCTCATGTGTGTACATGTGTTTCTCTGTCCTGTTCTCTCTCAAGTGTGTACGTGTGTTTCTACCTCCTGTTCTCTCTCACGTGTGTACGTGTGTTTCTCTCTCCCGTTCTCTCTCATATGTATACATGCGTTTCTCTCTCCTGTTCTCTCTCATGTGTCTAAGTGTGTTTTCTCTCTTCTGTTCTCTCTCAGGTGTGTACAAGTGTTTCTCTCTCCTGTTCTCTCTCATGTGTGTACGTGTGTTTTCTCTCTCCTGTTCTCTCTCATGTGTGCACGTGTGTTTCTCTCTCCTGTTCTCTCTGATATGGCTTCATTATGTCAAAACATACACAGGTTTCAGCGACTTCTTTATTCCTGTATTGGCCTGATATTTGGATATTGCGCAATTGTATACAAACTGGCCTGTCTCAGTGGTAATGTGCCAGTTGCCATTTTCTATATTGCGCGTCTGTTTGACCTGACAGTCATCGCTCATTGATTTATGCAAGATGTCAGCACGCGTCATCGATACCACTATTACGTCAGCATTTTTTGTCTGTTTTCTCCTTCTTCCTGTCTTTCTCTCTTCTCTCTCTCTCTCGTTCTCTCTCTCTCTCTCTCTCTCTCTCTCTCTCTCACTCTTCCTGCCCGTCTCTCTCTCTTTCTCTGTCACTACGTTTGTCTGTCTGCCTGTCTCTATATCTCTTGCAACTTCCTTCTCGCTCTCCCACTCCCTCTCTCTCACTCTTATTTTCTTATTCTCTCTCTCTCTCTCTCTCTCTCTCTCTCACTCTTCCTGCCCGTCTCTCTCTCTTTCTCTGTCACTACGTTTGTCTGTCTGCCTGTCTCTATATCTCTTGCAACTTCCTTCTCGCTCTCCCACTCCCTCTCTCTCCCTCTTATTTTCTCATTCTCTCTCTCTCTCTCTCTCTCTCTCTCTCTCTCTCGTCTCTCTCTCTCTCTCTCTCTCTCTCTCTCTCTCTCTCTCTCTCTCTCTCTCTTGAGGCCAGACTCAGACTGCGGTATTAGGCGAGGGGTAAACATTAAATGTCTGCTGCATAAGGTCGTTTTTTTTAGTGCTGAAAAATAGTCTAATTAGAGATATTCATGGACATGTCTTGATGCAAGAAACAGCTGATCCAGTTTAGTTCACGGCATGGCATACTGTTGAATCAACAAATCAACAAACATCAGACAACTTTATATTCCAGTTCCCTCGGGTAGATGATAATGATTATGATCATAATAATAATAATGATAAATCACAATAGTAATAATAATCAATTAATTATTAACGAATTACAATGCTATTGATATTAATTATACGGCTAGAAACGTCGAATAGCCGAGTATTCACCGACTGTTTTTCTGTTCAAGGCGAACAACATAATTATGACACCACGGCTGAACTAACCATACGTTACAGTAAATATACTAAAATTTCACCTCAATTTCACCTCCTTTGAAACAAACTTAACAAAGTCGTAAATAAGTAAAACTAAAAATTTGGCTTCATTGTAAAATCAGATCTCCATTTTTCTGTCTCCATGTCTCTGTCTCTGTCTCCCTCCCCGTCTGTCTCTGTCTCTCTTTCTCTCTCTCTCTCTCTCTCTCTTTCTCTCTCTCTCTCTCTCTCTCTTTCTCTCTCTCTCTCTTTCTCTCTCTTTCTCTGTTTCTTTCTGTCTCTCTGTCTCTATGTTTCCCTGTGTCTGTCTGTCTGTCTGTCTGTCTCTCTCTCTCTGTCTCCCTCTCTCTGTCTCTCTCTCTGTCTCTCTCTCTCTGTTTGTCCCAGTCTCTGTCTCTCTCTCTCTCTCTGTCTCTCTCTCTCTCTGTCTCTCTCTCTGTCTCTCTCTCTGTCTCTCTCTCTCTCTCTCTCTCTGTGTGACTCTCTCTCTGTTTCTCCCTGTCTCTGTCTCTCTCTCTCTCTGTCTCTGCCTCGGTGTTTCCCTGTTTTAGAGGACAAAAATCAGTTCCGTAAGGTTTAGTACAGTGATTTTCAATCTTTTTTGTCCCACGCCCTACTTCAATTCCCCCCCCCCCCCCCCAATGGTGCGCCTCAAAATCAGGGGACGAAGTTAATATATACGAAAAGAGTTTTAAAAATATTTCTATAATATGTGCATAACCATTAAAGTCGTGCATTTGTTAAGTTCGATGTTTTAATCCGAGCTAAACAAGGAAACCACTAGCATGACATAAACAAATAACACTTTATCTAAACAGTTAAGTTAAGATACGCTATGAAATTAAGATTTCTATGAAAAGTCCCTACTCCCCATTCTGAAGTCCCACGCCCCACCAAAATATTGCCACGTCCAGTCTGCGTGCTTTTTTTTCGTACGAGCTTTAGCAAATTCAGGATCGGGGCAGCAACACACCCCCAAACACAGGTCATCGTCTAAGGGATTTCTCGTCCCATTGAACACTGCCATGGGTACTGCAATCTCTGGGCTGTGCCTGATATGACTCTGAACGTCACCGAAAATCCCTGGGTTGTGTTTGGGCTGTCCCGCGTTTGGGTGTGTGTTGCTGCCCCGCTCCTGAATTTGCTACAGCTCGTACGGAAAAAAATCACACGTCCCGCCTTGAGAAACACTGATTTAGTAGGAATGAAATATGGGCTTGGGCAAAAATTCGGACAAATTTAAGGTAGTTTTCGAGAAAATCAATTTCGATCCCACTCGTTCTACAAAGGACGTCCTGTACCAATCCGTATTGAACGCGCGTTTATGCAAATATAATTTTATTGTACCTCTTTTCTTCTGCAAGGAGACCACCTTTTTTTTATGAGCCATCCTGTTGTTCCCATCAGGAGTGATTTGCTCGTAGAGGGAAACGGAAGCGGAAACACTCCATGTATAAGTGGAGCATTGTTTCTTGTGCACTCAGTTACCAGACTGGTGAGCACTGACTTGGAATTTGTGGATTATGAAGTCAAACGGATTGGATTTTGAAATGGTTGGAGAAAAAAACGCAAAGAGACAATGGCACTTGGCAGCTTTCTTCCTTTGTTCTATGCTTAAAGGTTGCACTAACTCGTGATTTAAGGATAAAGTCACACAAAAAACAATTGGTTCTTATAAATTAATTGAAACTAAATGCATTATCTAATAATTAGCCTGGAGAGTGCTCAAATCCACAAGAAAATGATGTGCCTTTAAAGCACTGAACTAAAAATAGAAACAGGATTAACATTCTGATCTGTTCATCGAGCTCACACTCTCATACATCACAGCTTAATCTATCCTCATCCTCAAACCCCTGAAGATGAGAGTAGGAAAAAGACCTAAGAAAGACAAAAAAGACTGAAGTACTAGAGAATGAGCTGTGCCTCCTTCCAAGGTATGGCAAATGGGAAGTCAGTTCGCCCCATTATGGGCTGTGCCAATTAAGCTCATTATTATGTTGTGTTTTGTATTTGTATTTTGTATACACTATTAATCCCATTTGAGAAATTTGCTTTTTGTGTCATTGCAGCCCAGTTACAACTGGAGCAGACATGTCGTCGCCGCAGTGCAGCGCCGGTCGGCGTTGTTTTTTTTTGGGGGGGGGGGGGGAATAGATACATTCTTATTTAATTTGGCCCGGGCGGCGGCTTGTTCAGCCTGCTCTTCTCGAATTCCAATTGCCAGGGTATCTTTAACATGCGCAACGTGCACACGGGCCCTCCGAAATTTTTCGTCCTTATCCGAGAAGACTAGGTGCTCGATCTTACCCACCATAGGATCAGGGACAAAAAAATATTAGAAGAATCCCAAAATTCCAATATGCCTGCACCGACTGGGATTTGAACCCGGTACCTTTGGCATGAGAGGCGAGCACCATGCCTCTAGACCACCTTGTCACCCGTATTATTGTAAATGAATATCTCAAATGCATACCAGAAGAGCAAAAAAAATTTCATGTTTTTAATGGTGTTACTTACAAATCTCTACAGCACACATAATGATTTCATGAGGTTTTTGTTCAGTGTGGAAAGCCAGAAAGAGGACACATCTCTGTCGTGTTCCTCAAAGATGTTTAATTCTTAGGTCTGTTTTGAGGACAAATTTTTATTTTTTCATGTCCTGTTGAATCGATGGCTTAAAAGAGTTGGTTTGCTAATGTGGATACTTTGAGGGCCATTTCGTTACAAGGATTTTTTTGTTTCCTGTTCTGAGCTTCTTCCCCCATTTCCTACCGGCGTTAGTTTCCCTTTAATGTTAAAAGCATGCGTGTGTCTACGAGTAAGAGAAGGAGAGAGAGAGAGATGGGGCAGTGGGAGAGAGTGAGATAGACAGATAGACAGACAGACAGACAGACGTAGACAGAGACAGGAGAGAGAAAGAAAGAGAGAGGGTGAGAGGACGACAGAAAGGAGGAAAGAAAGAGAAAGGAAAGAGAGGGAAAGAGAGACAGGAGGAGAGACAGAAAGAGAGGGAGAGAGAAAGAGAGAAAGATAGAGCGAGAGAAAGAGAGGGAGAGAGAGAAAGAAAGAAAAAGAGAGAGAGAGGGAGAGAGAGAAAGGAATAGAGGAGGGAGAGAGAGAGAGAGAGATTCCCGAGCTTCAGAGATATTAACTAGAGTGAAAACAGTGCTGGAAACTGGTAATAAACGCGTGGTAACATTTTCAGCATCTATTTCATGACCGGTCTTGGCATTTGTCCCGTTTTGATGAAATAAAGTCACAATGCATTACCCTTGACTGGTGTAATTAAAACAGCTACTAGACCAGGCTAATGGGGCTTGTGATCTGATCCTTTGAACTAATGTATTAGTAAATTATCAGCGATGCTCAAAGATAGGGGGCTGCAGGGAGAGGGAGACAGACAGACAGAGACAGAGACAGGGAGACAGACACAGAGAGAGACAGACATACAGAGACACGAACACAGAGACAGACAGACAGAGCCAGAAGCACACACATACAGAGGGAAGCGAGGATAGATAGATAGATAGATAGATAGATAGATAGATAGATAGATAGATAGATAGATAGATAGATAGATAGATAGATGGATGGATAGATAGATAGATAGATAGATAGATAGATAGATAGATAGATAGATAGATAGATAGATAGATAGATAGATAGATAGATAGATAGATAGATAGATAGATAGATAGATAGATAGATAGATAGATAGATAGAGAAACAGACAGACAGACAAACAGACAGAGGTGAATGGACAAAACGGCAAAATGGTTGAAATGAGACCGACTGATGGTTGTAAGAGACCACAAAGCTCAAAGAAACAGACTGAGAAATAAAGTGAATAACCGCATTACTTTGACAATACAAAAAGGACCCTTTTTGACTAGACATGCAAACCATTACACACACCGCGTTTTTTTTTCCACAGCACTCCCATGAAATATCCAGGGTGTTTAGAAGTTGGCCATATATCTGGACGCTCACGATACTGTGTCCGTGAAATAGAAGAGGTTGATAAGTGGAACAGATGGCCCAGATAATGAACTAGTCGAAATGGTGGAGCGAATCAAGATATCAGTTTCTACAGAATGGGATACCATAGTCGAAAACAAGATAGGTTATGATTTTTAGTCTGTTCGCCACTGCTAAAAATTAATCGTAAAAAACAGTTTCGTTCTTGCTGTTTTTGAAATATGAAATAATGTATTGTCTAGAATTTAGATTTGCTTGCCTGTGTCACAAGAGAAGTCTCGTAATCAAAGTTAAATAAGGCCGAAAATTAATCTCAGAAAATAGTACCGTTCTTACTGGCTTTGAAATAATTATTAGACAGTATAATGTTTAGTATTTAGATATTACTGCTTGCATCACAAGATTAAGAGAAATCGCATAATCGGAGTTAAATAGGGCTAAAAATTAATTTAAAAAATGGTATCCTTCGTGGTTATTTTTAAATAAATAGTGCAATGTCCAAGATTATATTCTAGTCTGTTTCACAAGAGACC
This sequence comes from Onchidella celtica, assembly GCA_963931925.1. Taxonomy (NCBI): domain Eukaryota; kingdom Metazoa; phylum Mollusca; class Gastropoda; order Systellommatophora; family Onchidiidae; genus Onchidella; species Onchidella celtica. The sequence continues at coordinate 41,070,999 of OZ007569.1, forward strand.
ACTTTCAGGGCAGGTTAGTAGAAAGTAATCTTTCAGTTATTAAAATTTATTGGGTGACTTTATACAGGCTACATCAAACTATATAAGGTCACTCAATATAAAAGGGAGTGTTTATTGGGGCTACATGTAGCATTCATAACCAAACCCCAGCTCTGAAACATTATGTGGGTTACCCGTTTCTCGCTCCTGAAATATTGATCATGTAGCCACAATAAATACTCCCAAATTTATTCATGCTGTTGTTTAAAGAAAACTAAAAACATCTCTGATAACATTTTAGAAACAATCTTCTCTTTATCTTCTTAGATACGTGTTTGCAAAAAAATTAATTTTTTAATAATTTACGGTTCACAGATTGTCATTTAGCAGAAAGCTATGAGGACAGTAGAAAATATCTTATACGCATCATACTGAGTTCTGGACCCAATGTAAATCTCCAGTTAGTGAGCGTTCTAACACGGAGATATGAAAATTTCATCAATGATGGGATTAACATTGCTCTGAAATAGCTCTGTTGAGACAATCAAATAAAAGTAACATATTTCTTTTAAGATATTTTTTTTTACTTGAACCGAATAAATTAAAGCCTGAAACTTAAATTAGTTTCTGCATCAGAATACCGAGCAGGCCTTTTATGTTTATTTGTTTTTTGTTTGTTATGGTTTTGAAATACAATATAAATACACGATTAAAAGAAATAACTTAATCACGCCCACATTTGTGCGTCGACACGCGAGAAATAGAAAAAAATACAAAACAACTGAGGAGTATTCGCCATGGGAATTATCAATACCGGCCCGATCCAAATCTGCCCAGCGCCATCTGTTTCGGGTCCCCAGGAGATGGATGAACTGACAGAGGCTAGAGCACCGAGGGACCTAAGCCAGGCGACTTGCCTGGTCACAAAGGTCCAATCTTGCCAAATGAGGGGGGGGGGGGCTGTCCGTTGTTGCCCTAATCGGGTGATGTGGCAGCATGGAAGCTCTGAAGGTGCTGGGGCGTTTAGGATTGGCGCAGTGGCGTCGGGACATGGTACAACTTGTGCTATGGCACCACCAATCATTATTTTTTCTTTCTGTCAAGGCTACAGGATTTTATTTTGCACATCTATATTAATAAAAGTGAAACCTTACGACAATTGCAGCTCGCCTTTCGCTACTCCTCCGTTAATGCTGATTCGGTGGCCCTCAGATTTTATACAACGCTTAGTATAGACTGTCGTCGTGTCCCCGGCACAGAAAATACCCAAAAAATTAATAACTCGCAGAACGTTTGTATTAGTTGCTAAGCTGCGACACATTGGCGTTCGGTCTATTTTTTCGGCAAATTAATGTAACTGATATTGGTTCCGCTATAGACTATCACACTCACAAAACAACTTCCGGTTAGGACTGGTTTGAATGATGATCTTTGAGGATTAGACTATCAAGTATGAAACTTTGTATGTGTGTTCTCAATGTGCCTAGACTAGGAAAAAGAAAGGGTCTGGAATTGGGAGATTGACGCTGCACTGCCAAAAGTACAGGTTTGTGTTTTCAATATGCCTAGGAAAATATTATAATATTTCTTTTCCATTAACACATGACGTTATCACTTTCTGCGATGTGCAAACAAACTAACCCGTGCGCAAATCATAGCCATAATTTGACGGGTGCTGGCGGGACGCGCAGGACGTCAACGCGCAAAGGGAGAGCAGTAAAAGGTATCTAAAAACGAACAAACAAAAATAAAATAAAGCTAAAGGAACAGGCAAAATGAAGCAGGTCCATAATAATCACTCAGAACTGAAACTAATAAATCGATTTATCCCGGGCAGGGCCGGGAACTCAGCTAGTTATCTATAATTTAGATCATGAGAAAATCCTTAGGGACAATTACAACTGTACCTACCAAAGCAGTTTCATATTTGGAATACTTTCTAATTTATGAACAACTACTCTATGATCTCGTCCCAATTCTGATCACTTTCCAAGGTTTGTGATCCGCGTGTCTGCGAGTCTGGTAATAAAAAGTTATGCAACACAGACCAATGACTTGGCAGCCTCCCGTTCTGTTTGTAAGGGCCTAAAAAGTTGACAGCAATCATACTCTCGCCGAGATCATTAAAGTACAAAAACATCAAAACAGACATAAATCTAACATCTTCATTTTCCAAAACCTTGCTTGAGATGAACTCTATCGATCTTGAAAATCTTTTCGTTTCTCTATTACCCACGACAATGCAGGAGATGGCGGAGAACGCATTGCAAATCCAGTTTTATAGAGAGAGACTATTTCTTGTAACTCTTAAAGACAAAGATGACTGTTTGTTGTTGTTTTGCGGGGGTTGTATTTTGGATGCACTGGAAGTAGGCGCTGCTTAAATCCTACTTCCTTCACGCAAAGTCGCTACCTAAAGTGAAAATATACATACCTACAATATACATGCACAAGATTCGGGGGCGATTGTGAGAGCAAGCACTGTGCCAAGCCGTAACGGGCTCTGCCAGTAATTGGAAGAAACATTATGTGATCAAATTACCTCATTTGATAAGATAATAATTATTATAGAAAAGCTAGCCAAGAAGGCAATGAATTTCGGGATACAGGCAGTCCCTGAGGCCCAAGCTGCGTTAGCAATATATGCAACCTTAGTTCTTGTTTGTTCTATCTCCATTTTCTGACAAACTGGAGATCTTTAGTGTGTAGATGAGATTACAAAATGCACACTTTGACCTTTGTTTTAAATGGTGTTAAGGCATTGATCAAGCTGTCTCACAGTTCCGATCCATTCTAACTTCTTATCATAATACTAACGCCTCAAACGTTTAACGTCGAATTTCTCTGTTGTGCAAGACGTGGAATTGCAATAAACAAGAACTGAGGCTGCGGGCAGCATATTGTATGGTTAATAAATAATAGCCAGCCATGATTATAAGAGTTTAGAGCTCTCAGCCCCCCATGAGACAAAAATCAGGCTACGCCACTGGATTTAAGGGTAACGAAGACAAGTTGTAAGTAATGGATGCAGCGAGGAAAGTAAAGTCATTTTGGTTCACAAAGGTCTTAACAGTGGCAGCAAGGATTTTTTTTTTTTTTGTGTATTTGGTTGGTGATAGAATACAATGTTGGCTACAAGGAAAAGCTATTCTAGAGTAAGGTATGGTAGTACATGACCGACACTTAGGTACAGAACTCTCCGGATTCTGCACAATAGTAGAGGGACAGTATCGGCACTACCGCTGCGTTAAAATGGTCGTTATTTTAGGCCCAGCGTTTGGGACACAATGATTGAAAATTAATTTTATGCCTTTAGATATTACATACCACTGATGTGCGAAGTTTGATGACTACTGTCAAAATCACGAGTAACAAAGTTATTATTATTATTATTATTATCATTATTATGATTGGTCAATGTTTTCTTCTTGTCAAGAATTATGTATTTCACAACATATTTAATATTTGATCGTACACTGGTCCGCAGCCAATTTAGATAAAGAAAAAAGAATAGATGCGCAAGTTCTGAGACGCCAAGTGAAGACCTTAAGTAAAGATGTCAAGAGTGGACGCCAAGTGAAGACCCAGACAAACTTTAAAGAAAACAAAAACCTCGGTTATTACGAACCTCAAAAGTGATCTTATTAGTGCAGCAAACAGCGTTTATTCACAGCCCGGCCCCATACTCAGCTATTTTAGCTGCATTGTTTGAATTTCTAGCTACACTCAACACTGTGTTTGATGGCGTTTGCAATAAATATTTTCTGCTTTAACGTCTCCTTTGTATGTAATTTGTGACGTTGGACAGTCCTTGACGAAAGTCATGTTTGAAATTTGTTTGATATGACTCAATTTTCAAAGTCCATAATCGTATTATATTTTCGCTTTAACAGGGTGGACTGTGCATCACAATAATTATGCTCTTGGCCTTCATACGAAATCTTTGTTTGGAAAGGTCCGGGTTTCTTATAAAATTAACAGATGACATTTGACAACTTTACGTTCTTTTTAATCTCGCATTTTTTTTTTTTTTTGTTTATTTTTTCCCAAGTCACTGACTTACTTAACGCTCCCAGGAAGGCAGCAAAATGGCATATGTGGGCGATAGCCACTGAATTAATTAAGGACTCGAAGATTTGTAGTTGAACTATGAGCTTGTGACTGTTTCCTAATTTCGGTTTGAGTATCAAAACGCATTGAACAGTGATTTTCGCTCACTGGCGATTCGTAGCCTTTTAATTTAAGAAGGTATTAAATACTGCCTTCCCCTTTAAAATATTGAAAATGGAAGGTGCCCAAGAATTTGAAAGAAAATACAGATGAAAATCTTATTGGCCTAGTTCACTTTAGGTTACCACAGCAAGAAACATCATTTTTTCTCGAAAACAGGTTATGTACTGAGGACATTTGTTCTCCATCTTTATATTATAATGGAGTTAGAGGGTGAACATGTAGTTAGCAAAGGCTTTTTAACCGCCGAGCCTTAAATTCTGCAAAACATCACACCATGCATAGCCCTAGGGACACGTAAATGTGGAGGTGGGCATGTCTTAAAGGGTCTTGAAGTTAGCTGTACTTTTGACTACTTTCGTTGATTCTGAGCCACAACTGAGTTCAACAGAAGAAAGTGTTCCGACATTTTGAGCCCAGAAAAAAAAAAAGACGCATTTTCTTCGAGTAGAATTAAAAAAGTATGAGAGGAAATTTCGTTCCGCGCCTCATTTTACACTTTAGTGACCGAAACCCAACTGTAAAAGTGACATTGGGGTATTAACCGTGTCATCGGGGCTACCCGTGTCACCGGGGCAAATCAACTAGTATTTCTGAACAAACAAGATGTTTTGAGCTGAAGTTTTATTTCATTTTTAGCAAGTCATTATATTGTTTCTCGGAAATGTTGAAAGTCTACTTGTCGGGAATTGCAAAAAGACCAATTGTTCTCTTTGTAGAGTTTGTAGTTTGCGAAATAAAGGAGACATTAACTGGTGCCGAGATGAAATTATTACTTGAGCGCTTTCTTTCCTGGAGACCATTCAGTTTTGGGGCATGGTAAGGAACATTTCTGAATTAGTAATGGTATTTTGATTGGCGTGTAGCACACGTGGCCAAGAAAATGTTCACAACATTTGCCGTTCCCATGACAATACTTACTGTAGGCTTACGTGACTTCTTCATTTTTAGTGTTGCCATTAAAGGCCGTGTCCCGTCACTCTTCTGTTTCTAAGGTTCAGTTTTATAACGGTTTTATTTTACACATCGGGGGGAGTTTTGTTTTCCTGCTAAAATGCTGAAAAGATACTTAAGTTTCTTCGGTGCCTCCTTTTTGTTTCATTCTTTACCTCTCTCTAACTGGTCGTCTTTCCTTCCTTCCTTTCTTCCTTACTGCCTTTCTTCTTTTCTTTCTTCCATCCTTCCATCCCTTCCTTCCTCCTTCCCTTCTTCCCACCATTCCTTCCTTCCTCCTTCCTTCTTCCCACCATTCCTTCCTTCCTCCTTCCCTTCTTCCCACCATTCCTTCCTTCCTTCTCCCTTCCGCCCCTCCTTTCCTTTCTTCCTTTCTTTCCTTCCTTCCTTTCCCTCCTTCTTCCCTTCTTTCCATCCTTCCTTCCATCCTTTCTTCCTTCATCGCTTCCTTCCTTCTTTCCTACTTCCGTCTCTAGTTCCGTGATTCCCGCCTTTCTCCTTTTCCCCTTCCCCCCTTTCCACTCTTCCTTCTTCCTTGTTTCCTCTCCCCACTCTTCCTTTTCTGCCTTCCTTCCTTCTCACGGGATGACGTTTTCCGGCATCATTTTTGTGTTTCCTGGTCTTATTTTATTTTCCCACTGAGCTTATTTCTCTGTTGATCTGATTGCCTTTTTGAGTGGGCTGGTCGGTTAGTTTGAGTGACTGTCTATCTATCTATCTATCTATCTATCTATCTATCTATCTATCTGTCTGTCTGTCTGTCTGTCTATCTATCTATCTATCTATCTATCTATCTATCTATCTGTCTGTCTGTCTGTCTGTCTGTCTGTCTGTCTGTCTGTCTGTCTGTCTGTCTGTCTGTCTGTCTGTCTGTCGGTCGGTCGGTCGGTCGGTCGGTCGGTCGGTCGGTCTGTCGGTCTGTCGGTCTGTCGGTCTGTCTAACTATCTGTCTATCTATCTGTCTATCTGTCTATCTATCTGTCTATCTATCTGTCTGTCTGTCTATCTGTCTATCTATCTATCTGTCTATCTATCTGTCTGTCTGTCTGTCTGTCTGTCTGTCTGTCTGTCTGTCCGTCCGTCCGTCCGTCCGTCCGTCCGTCCGTCCGTCCGTCTGTCTGTCTGTCTGTCTGTCGGTCCGTCTGTCTGTCTGCCTGTCCGTTCGTTTTCTTACTCCGTCAAAGGCCAATAGCATCGTTCATTCCCCCCCTCCCCCTCCCTCGCAACTTTTAGTCCTTCTCTACACCATATTCTTTCTTCTCCGACTCTTCTGCCTTCTCTGTTCACTCCCACTTACATACTTCAGATGTATGATGTATGTATTTGTGGCCTCGATCAACTTTATGTAGCCACGCGACATTTATGATCCACTAATTTATGGACACTCGAAGCCAACATCGCGGTTCCCCAGGGATACCTGTTGGCCAATTCCGCCTGTATTTTGCATTCTGACAATAACCAACATTTCATCCCAAGCGTCAGGTGAACAACGTGTACTGCGTAACGTTAATGGGCCTATTCGGCACTTCCTAATCCGCACCGTCTTATCGGCGCTTATCCGCACTTTTAAGTGACATCTGTCCTGATGTTATGTTATAGGAGACAATCATGTGGTTAGTGTGGACTGGCTGCAGTACGCAGTTCTTGTTTTTTTTGTGTGTTATGTTTGGTTCTTGAAATATTTCTATCTGCTTCCAAGTTGTTTCAGTGTCACTGCGCATCTCTAGTACTTTTAACCTATTTTTGTTTCGGGAACTCTGAAAGAAAAAAAATGATAATAATATAATGTCCGGCGCAGTGGTCCAGAGATTATTAAAGCTCTAGACTCGATCGCGAAAGGTCACAAGTTCGTAGATGACAGTGTATTTGCTATGTTCCGTAACTTTCAGAATAACTTCTGGATACGGGCAGTAAAGACATGAAATAGTAATTAAACTATCCATTCGCGGTACGTATCCCGAAAGTTCTAATGGATCGCAAATGATCTAATTTTGAGTGAGCGCAATCACCAACAATTAATGTTTTATATTAGAACTAGATGAAGTTCCCGGCATTATCCGGGATAAACCTGTGAACCCATCTCTCTCTTTTTTTGGTCTAGAAAGCCTCCCATAATTTTTCTAGTCTTACTACAGATTTCATGCACACCAGAGCGCACTCATTTCTGGTAGGGAAATTGCCCGCACCGAACTGAACACGTATTAATACATCGTTTCCGGTGCAGTGAGCTTACTACTGGGAGCCAAAACAAAAATCATTGTATTTTACTTTTTTGCGACTTTTAATTTTAAAATATCTGAAACTTGAATCAACGTAATAGGTCGATACAAAAGCGACTGGGCTGATTCGTTGACACTTAGGAAAATTAGCTTTATAATTTTTGAAACTGTCACTTAAGCTGTAGCGACGAGCAAAAAAAGGGCATACATTGCACCACAATGAATTACTCCCCCCACTATTTTTTTTTATAATAAGAAGATAATAAGATGCAGACAGCTTCGCACCGCGCGGTACCGTTTTGAAACTAAAGTGAACTTCTCCGTCTCTTTTTTTTTTCTTGTTGTTGTTTTTTTGCATAATCAAAAAGGCAAGTACATAAATGGGTTGTTCCACGCGAAATCATAAAAGTTGCATTTTTTTCTTTTTTTAACCACAGAAGATTTCTGTTAATTGAAAAAAAAGATCTTCTATGACTGTCACAAATCCCAGACTGGGAGATGTAATAGTTTATGACAGGACGACAATCACGAACAAACAAGTTTAACACTTAACAAAACAACCCATCAGACTCACACATTTATTAAACATAATTATACATATAATAGCGCAATTACATACATTATATTATTGAAATGACTGCCGTACAACGGCCTTATTCTCACACACACTCTCCCTCGGATCCACAATCCGGTAGTTACTCCTAAAGGCACTTCGGCCTCAGCCTCTCCCTCAGGGTCTTAATAGCACATTAATAATTTACTGGCACCGCAGTCTCTCAATATCACCTTCCTATTGTCATACACCTTAGCACTCCCCTAGCACCTCAGCAGGGCAATAACACATTATTATTTCCATAGCCATCAACATGGCAACAACATAATATCAGTTCACTAGCCTATCAACATGGCAACAATATAGTATCTCATTCACTCTCATATCTACGTCCCTGTCCGTGGCCTGACTGCCACGACTTTATGTGCCTCTACTGTCCTGCACTGACAGCCTCACTTCTGGCCTATGTGTGGCCTCCGGCCCTATGCTGGCCTATCCCCTGTGCTCATCGAGGTGGCTCTTCGGCCCGTCCCCGACACCTACAAGAATAATATTACATTGGTATAATACCCTACCATTTCTATTCACTCCACCTCTCCTTACAACCCATGAAACGTACACACACTAGTTCACCTTTCACTCACCACACATCTTACGGTAACACACTTCCATCGGAGTACACACTACTCACTCGCGCTACAAATCCATGACTCACTTTCATCTATCGCTCATGGCGCACATTGCTATATCCAATATCAAGGACTTCCACATTCCTCACATATACTTATTTACATCATGGTAATAGACGAATATAATATAATACATCAGTCATAATAATCAATCAACGTTCTACATACCAGTCATTACTGGAAAGACTCTCACTAGTCTTCTCGACTGCTTCCCTTTATGTCCGCCCGATGGGCTCTTATTCACAGGTCCGATCCGTAGGACCTTCTAACTTGCAGTGATAGTAATCCAGCGCTTTCGCCTCATTCAGACTTCCACACCACTCATACACGCACGCTTTTCCCACTTGTCTGCATGAGTTATTTTTACTCTTCCCCTTTCACGGACAAGCACTATCCAACCCCAATACAAGACACAACACTCTTTAATAGGAAATTAAATGAGACGTGACAAAATATCAGCTTGGGAATTGTCACCGCCAGGGATAGCCCGGATAACAAACCGGTATTCCTGGAGTGCAAGACTCCACCTCGTTAATCGAGCATTTTTAGCCCTGTTAGTCTTTAAGAATAACAACGGATGATGGTCCGTTTCAATTATAAATTCAGACATGAGAAGATATCGCGAAAATGCGTTTACAGCAAAAATGATAGCGAGGCACTCTCGCTCGATAATTGCATAGCGGCATTCCCTATCTAGCAACTTGCGGCTGGCGTATAGACATGGCCGCAAGGTATCGTCTCGTTCCTGTAATAACACAGCTCCCAATCCCTTGTCCGACGCATCTGTGCGGACAATAAATATTTGGTTTATATCTGGCAGTATGAGAATGGGGGAAGTGGAAAACAATTGTTGAACGGTACGAAGTGTATCAGCACATTCGGTTGTCCATTTCACTTTATTAGGAAAATTCTTTCTTGTGAGGTCCGACAACGGAGCTGTAAGCGAAGAAAAATTTGGAATGAATTTCCTATAATAGTTAAGAAAGCCCAATAAACTACGAACTTCTTTCTTAGTTCGAGGAGGTTGGAGCTTTAAGATGGTAGTTATCTTCTTGTCATCAGGAGTCTGAACGCCGTGGGCAATTGTATGGCCCAGAAAATTAATTTCATTATATCCTAAAAACACCTTACTGGGTTTCGCCGTAAGGCCAGCTCGACGAAGAGCAATAAAAACTTGTCGTAGGGCTGCGATGTGGCCCGACCAATCGGTTTCATAAATACAAATGTCGTCAAAATACGACAATACGGAATTCATACCCTGGAGCAATATTGTCATCATACGGGCGAAAGTAGCAGGGGCTGTAACTAACCCGAAAGGCATATAGCGCCACTGCATAAGACCCAACGGAGTCTGAAAAGCGGTATATTGCTTGCTATTCTCATCAAGCGGAATTTGCCAATAGCCTTTGGAAAGATCAATTTTAGAAAAAATCGTTGCTCTCGCTAACTGAGCAAAAAGATTCTCCTGGTTGGGAATCGGTTCCGCGTCATATATCGTAACCTCATTAAGTTTACGATAGTCAATACAAAAACGCACGGTATCATCTTTTTTTTTCACTAAGACGATGGGTGAGTTATATGGGCTCGTCGATCGCTCTATCACTCCCAGGTGAAACATGTTACGTACCTCGGTTATTATAGTCTCCTGTGCGTGCAGCGGACGCGGGTATGGTTTAACAAAGACGGGTATATCCGTCTTTAATCTTATAACATGCTGTACTAAAGAAGTATTACCTGGTAGATCAGTAAAGACCGTAGTAAACTCGTTAAGCAAATCTCTTATATCTTGTCTTTGCGATTCAGATAAATCTGGGTTTATATTTACATCCGAAGTGTTTTCAGAAGATCGAAGTGCGGGGATTGAATTCTCTATCTTAATAGGATCATCATCGTCAACTGAAACTAAGGCCGCATTGGCCTGAGCAACCACATTTCGGCGATTATTCTGTCGATTATCATCATCCGACAGGTACTGCTTTAACATATTTATATGGAAGACTTTGTCCTGTCCCCGAATCTTGATAAGATAATTTACTCGAGAAAGTCTCTTTAGGACTTTAAAAGGTCCCTTCCATGTAAGAAGGAGTTTATTTTTCGTCTCCGGAAGGAGAACAAGAGTTTGGTCTCCGACGGCCAAGGTTCGCAATCGGCTACCTTGATCACGATATAGTTTATAAAGACTAGCATGCGCAACTGCAGATTTTTGTGCGAGCTGACATGCGTTAAAAATTCGATGGCGCAAGTCTACAACGTATTGATATGCAGACCGCGTATCATTGTCGTCGGTGTCTGATCCGGCGAATAAATCATGGAGTATGGCCATTGGACCACGCGGCTTACGACCATACAATAATTCGAAGGGGGAAAAACCCGTTGATGCGTTCGGCAGTTCTCGGTACGCAAAAAGAATAGCGGGGAGTTGTCGATCCCAATCACTCGGCTTGTCGGCGGAAACTCGTGCAAGCATAGCTTTCATGGTAGCATTCCACCGTTCACAGCAGCCATTAGACTGTGGATGGTATGGAGATGTCAATCTTTGTTTAATCCCGACCAATTCCAAGACTTTCTTAAAAAGCTCAGAGGTAAACTGTGGACCTCTGTCCGATAAAATTTCAACCGGAAACCCAAGACGCGAAAAAATAGTAATAAGGGCCTCAGCGACATGATCAGCTGAAATGTCTTTTAGCGGAATGGCCTCTGGCCAACGGGTTGCGTAGTCAATGACAGAAAGTATAAAACGATGTCCTCTGCCTGACTTGTGTAGGGGACCAACTATATCTACGGCAACGCGCTCAAATGGTCTGGAGACCATAGGCATCTCCTGCAGGGGAGCCCGCGATGCTCTTCCTTTAGGAGTACGTTTCTGACATACGTCACATGTTGATACGAACCGGTTTACATCTGCGTAAATACTGGGCCAAAAAAATTGCGATAGTATTCGAGACTTAGTTCTGGCCTTTCCCTGGTGACCCGCCAAGGAAGTGTCATGCGCGAGACGAATAATGTCGCGACGAAAAGATCTCGGTACTACAAGTTGCATAACGGTCTCTCGCTTACTCCGAAAATTACGATATAATAAGTCATCTTTAATAAGAAACTTAGAGGTATCCGGTGCGGTAGGATCAACCTTAGCAAACAAATGTTTCAATGTGGGATCTGAATGTTGCTCATCATGAAATGCACTAGACGTTATGTTCACTTCAATAGTAGGATTACTCAATGGACTGTCTCCTCGTCGACTCGATTGTAGGCGTGTTGTCGCACAAGCAACACTCTCATCCTCAGTCCAAATTTCCAAGTTACCGATAGGAAACTTATTTACTTGAGGTACATTCCCTATGATTATATCAGCGACTGGATTAGGCAGCACACATGCAGTAACAATACCTGTGAGAAAAGGTGTATCAATATAAACTTCTGCAAGACGGAATCGCTCTACAGATCCGCCAAAAGTAATACAAGTTACATCCTTGTCCAAAAATTGTGTTGGACGGACTAGTGACTGTCGAACGCCGATAGTCGTGCATCCGGAGTCACGTAGAACAGAAGCGCGAATAGCGTTCACGCGGCCCTGGTAAAATGTTAATTCACCCAGTTCATGTAGGGCGGACATGACTGGAATAGTCTTTGATTGCGATGAAGATTTATTAGTATAACCAACATCTGTATAGGGTGTAGATTGTACAGAGCAGGCATTTGCCGATTCCATTTTCACGTTACAAAATCTCTGTATGTGGCCTACCCTATTACACCTAAAACACATAGTACGATTAGGATCGTTTACACGATAGGGAAGACTCTGCGGCCTATTATAATCATGATTATTATCAAAATGCACTCGTCGCGGCGGTCCCTGAGGCCGGTTATATTGTTGGCCTGGATAGTTGCCACGATAATATGGGCGAGGCTCGTAAAAAGAATAACTCTGGTATCCTCGACGCGGGGATACATTACCTCGATTCGGAAAATCTCTCTGTCTAAAAAAAGGCGGCTCTGATTGAGAGCGCGGATTTGGGGCCTGACGACGAGTCGGCCTTGAACGATCGTGTCCGGTTGGCGCTCCTTTGCTCACGTTGGCATAACACGGTGCTGTAGTTGAAGGCTTTGCTAAAGGACGATTTGGGTGGGCGGACGCGTAACGTTCCGCGCACGATGTGATTTCTTCAGAGGATGTCGGTGCCCTCTCTTTAAGGTGGGCAACTAAATCGGAATGACATGCCGTATAGATTTGGTCCTTCAAGACCAAATCATAAAGTTGAAGATAATTTCCGGTAGTCACGTTCGCGAGCTCGATCCAGCGATCTAAGTAATGTTTCAGCCGATTCACATAAGTTGAGAAATTTTCAGATGGCTCAGGTTTACATGAGCGAAATCTTTGATGAAAGCCATCCTCGGTATGCTGGAATCGCTTAAGCAGTGCTGTTTTAAGCTTGTCATAGTCGTTGGCATCCTCTACTTTGAGGCTATGAAATACTTCTAAAGCCTTACCTGTTAATAAATTAGACAGGCATGAACTGTACATCGCCTGCTGCCATCCGACGCATTTAGCGTGTAGCTCGAACCGATGTAAATATGCGTCGATCCGGTCGAGTTTTTCATTAAATGTCGGCAGTTTTGGTTTCTTAGCATAAGTATTGCTGGCAGTAGTAGGGCCCACAAGCGATTGTTGCTCTAACTTTTTCATTGCGAGTTCATGCTCTCTTTTTTCTCTCTCTACAGCCTCTTTTTCTCTTTCTCTTTCTTCTTTTTCTCTTTCTCTTGCTGCTAGCCGATCCTCACGATCTCGGTCTTGCTGTACTTGTCGTTCGCACCACGAGGCGCGTTCTTCTTCTGGTATACCCAGAGCTTTGGCAGATTCAATGTATTTAAGAAACTCAGCCATGATATGTTAAAGTCTGTAAATAGTAAGTATTTACCTACTATTAAGGTATATCGCGGTATTAATTATATTATATGAACAGTTATTGTCTGTTAATATTAATTCAGTGTCTTACGTTAGCACTGCTTCGCGAAAAAAAACGTTCTATCTCTCTCTGTAAATTACAGGCAGTATCACTTAAACTGCAAAAACTTTATCTCTCTCTCTCTCTGAATATGAATTCTAGTAAGGCAGTGCCGTCTATCCGTTGCTCCCACTGCAATAAAATATATATATCGCCTTTACTGCGATAAATTAATGTCTAGAGTGATCACTCTCAAAATTTATGTCTCTCTCAACGCGACGAACCAGTGTCCTCTGTTATCACTGTGAAAAATGAATCGCTCTCTCAATGCGATGAATCAAAAATATATCTCTCTCTCAACACGACAAATTTGAAATATCTCTCTCTTCTCAAAACGCGGACACGCAGTGTCTTCTGCAAAATTATTCTCTCTATCTTCAACGTGAAATTATCACGTGATCAAAAATTTATTATATCTCTCTCTCTCATATGTCAATACCAGATTACAAATCAACGTGGTTTTAGCACGTGAAACACCTCAGGCATATATTGTAAACATAACAATGTTAGTATAGTAGTTTAAAGTTTATAAGGAAACAAAAAGAAATACAATAAACAGGACGCTATACTGACAAGTAAAACGAACGATAACAGACCCTACAAGTCCTAACTTATATTACAGACAGCTTAAGAAGAAAGACAGGAGAGACATCTTCCTAAAGAAAAGTGAGGAAGTAAGAAACGCCACAATCTATACGAATAATGGATCCCTAAAAGAACTATTCACAGTGAAGCAAATCCCCCCGAGTTATTATAAATAGCCACCAAGGCACTCCAATATCCTTCGTAATGGCAAAGAAGATATGCTATACTATGATCCCAACCAACCTCCCGCTCTTAAACTAAACATATAGTAAATAGTAAAATAGCCTGGAAACACACACAGAGCGGAAAGTACGTCGCCCTCCTCAAGACCGTTAGTTAGATGGATCACTTATCTTTCTTTTAGAGGAATTCAGATGGTAATTATCCTTAATCCATAGCTCCAAGCCCAAAACTGTATTTCTGTCTGAGGTAGATCTGTACGGTGAAAGGGTTCCCTCGCCGGTGTCCACGGGTCAATGGGATGTTGAGTTCACCATATGAAATTGAAACAAAATGTTAAATTAATACAATTTGTCTAAAAGCTATATTGAAAAGGACCTGAAAACATACTATTACAAGAGTACAATATCAAATAATGGAATAAAAAATACAACAAGTTTTAAAATAATTTATCTAAATGGCATGGCGTTATTAAAGTTCTTTAAGGGTCCCTCTCCAGTGTTACGATTTGGGGTATGCCCTCGCGTGTTACGGGGATGGTTATATTATAAAATTATGTGTTCGACTGCATTTCAACTATCGAGAGGTTTTTTACAATTACTCTGCCATACCATGCCACATACACTAATAACAATTTCGAGTAAGTTACATCAAGGACCTTGTAGGGCCACAAATTTATTACTTTAAATTCCTAACAATTTCGTCTATCTTTTACATATTAAAAGACAACATCAGCAGCATCAAATGAAAATACTATAATACATAACTAGGAGTCTCCTCTAGATTCTTAAGAGATTATATCATACTAACTCATTCACAGTTGACTTATTACTTATTTATCTTCAGAAATATAGTCTGCCTACTATCTCACAAATAATATTCTTATGTCTCAGACGACAATATTAACTCAGTTAATTGCTTATAAAGGATCAAACCGTCACTGACGTAGTTAAGATAGATCTAGATCTGCTCTAGGATGGGCTGGCAATCCCCAGCCTCATCCAGACACATCAATTACAATTTACAACTGTATATACCAGACACTCATTCTAGATCTAGTTGCAAGTAAAAAAAACATTGTAGTCTTGCATTCTTTGGTAGCACTTCTACTGGAAAATTAGGGTCAGATTCACGTTCATCGTCGAATCACTGTGTCGAAACTTACGATTAGTCCCTGATACGAAATCAGGGAATAGAAGGAAATAGCTGTGGATAATTTCCATTGTCTATCAAGGACATAGACATGTCTTTAACGATCTTATGATTCTCTCAGGCTGAATCTAAGCCGACGCCCTCGCAGATGGAAAATTCTGCATGGAGTGAAGAAACCTAAAGATGGCTCCGCTTATATCTTCTGCAATCCCCAGCGAACTGCCCAAATTTGATTGGTGCATCCATTTCGAGCTCAGCTCGCAGTCTATTAATAGTAACAGACAAAGTTATTCTAACATGTCAAAACCTTTCCTAAAGTCTCTACACCCTCTACGTTTTATGTACGAATTTATTCACTCCTTATTCGCCCCGTCTTTCCTTGCTAAAGTACACCCAAACCACGGGGTCGAAAACTGCACCGTCACTGTTAATTTATCCACTCGTTCTATCTTGCCCCACTTTCTTTCCATCTCTAAGAAAAAGCGTTACAAAAACAAACTGTCCACGATAATAGTTCAAGGACATTTGCACTGGCCAAAATCAATGATGCCATGAAACAAACAAACCGTGCCCCAGCACGGCAATTCTAGTCCTAACCCTGACAATGTACAACATCCGCTTTCGGCCGGAACTGGGGTTCGAAACCTGGGAGAAGACAGGGCAGCTGTACCACAGATTTGTTGTGTGAATCGTTAACAGTGTCATCTACATCAGTCTCACTGTCATGTGTCTGTTTATGTTAGATTTACACCAACCCATTTGTCCGTTAATAAGAGGGGCCAGTAGTTCTGAAATCGATTCGAAGTAATTAGATAATCCTTTTGTTGACTGTCAACAGCTTTGCCTCATGTCTACCTGTCCTTGCATTCTGCTCCGCTTTGTCAACCTCATTTTTCACACCGCTAGACCATGTAACCCTCGTTCATGAATGGTTTTCATACTACAACCAACTAAACAGAGAAAGATATCAATTCTGCCCAGAGATATCTTACATTTAACAGTAATGAAATATATCGCTGTTTCTGCCAGACAGCTAAACTAGGTCACTGTGGTAAACAAAACTGGAATGGGCCGCGTGTACCCAGTGCGAATCTACTTATTATGTTGTTGTTTTTTTATATTTTAGGACTGATTGAAACTTTTTGATGGTTTCTGTGAGCTCTTTCTCCCTCTTAAAACGTACAAAAGGACATTGTTTACCGCCATGACCTACTTTTAGGTCCATATCAACAGTAGTTTTGTGTAGACTCATTTTTACCAGTACCATCGTCTGATACTCATTCCTTTCGTTACATACATACTTTCAGACACCACTTGCAAACGACAATGTCCCCATTCCCTATGCTAACAGTGGTTTCGTGGAGTCTCTCGTATCTACCGGTACCATCGACATTGTTTACCGCCGTGACCTACATTTGGCTCCATTCTAACAATGGTTCCGCGGAGTCTTTCGTGTCTACCAACACCATCGACAAGTTGCGTTCCTCTTGTTCCATACACACACTCTCAGAAACCAGTAGGAAACTACAATATCCCCCTTCCCCTGTCTCCCCCCCCCCTCCCCCGGCTCCCCAAACCTTTCACCCTCATTCCCTCATCCATCAAAGCCCAAATGAACAAACGCTGTATGTTTAACCAAATTCATACCAGCCAGTGATGTAATAACAACTTAACTCTACCCCATAAGGATAGACTGGGTTCATTGATATTCGCCGGATCTTTCATTATTCATGAGTAAATATTAATGTAGAAAAGTTATTCTCCCACTCACCAACAGTAAATCTAATCCTGAATCCCCCGGGTTGTTGGAAATTAGTGCCTTTTAACAAGCTTGAGTTTCTAGGTTAAATATGATAAGATTATGACATGATCTACATTTAAGCGACTTCATAATTGAATGCCTAATGTACTGACTACATTAGAAGTAATATAGACTGAAATGGTCAAGTGGCTGAAGTAAGGTATAGCCAGAGAAAGCTTCTGACTCACCCACATATTATGAGACAATTGCGTTTCGAAGGGCTGTTTTCTGAAGAGGGACGTATTTTAATGATATCATTATCGTAAAGCCATCGCATCACCGTCGGAATGAGTATCGTTGAGTGTCTGGGATTGGACTCGTTAGAGACAGATAGTATTTAAGAAAACAGATGAATAATATGTGCATTTACTTCAGAAATATCTTCGAGAATACTGTCATCAAATCCTTTCACACGATAAAATCTAGTGCAACTTTATTGTGGACTTAAGATTTTTAAATACTTATTTGATACTGATTACCCAGTCTTTATGATGACAAGTGGCGAACAGATCGAAGTGAGTTTTATTCCGAAAGCTGTCAATGTTCAGAAGCAGGCAGCGTACAATCCAGAGTTGCTCAAACGTGAATTTAAGCCTCTACCTTTATTGGACAATGTCATGACAATATTTTTAGCCAGAGGTTTCACTTACCCTGACGTTCGGATGATTGCCCGGTTGACACTGTGCTTGGTAATATTCTATTGATATATAATTATTTGCCATTTCAATATCTTGTCAGTACGGCCGAAATCAAACTAAACATTATCGATGTTGTGTTTAATTGTTGTTTGTTTATCGTTTATTCTGTTGTTGTATTTAGGTCTTAGGAGGTTAGTTGTTCTTGGCATTCACACCTCATTTTTCTGGATTTTTAAATATTTTTCTTGTTCTTGTTTCTGTGTTTTTGTGGTAGGGGTCAGTGTTTCAGAATTTTGCCCGGGCAATGGCCTTTTCGACTTTCAAGTGCCAAGGTAGCGTTAACGTGCGCAACATACACACGGGCCCTCTGAGTTTTTCGTCCTTATCCGAGAAGGCTGGATGCTCAATCCTACCTACCATAGGATCAGGGAGAGAAATTCTCCCTCCCACTTCCACCCCCTCTCTCAACAACAAAAAAAATCTAGCATGCCTGCACCGACCAGGGATCGAACCCGGCACCTTCGGTATGAGAGGTGAGCTCTAGACCAACGAGTCCCCCCCCCCCCCCAATTTATTCTGTTATATGTTTTGATAAATACAGGTTTCATTGCCACAAGCATTGACGTCAGCTCTATCGTTATAATATTATCATAATACACATTGTAGTTGCAGGAGCTTTTGTCAAAAGCGTTAAGGTACGCGCAGACCCGCCGGTTTAATTCAATGGATGGAAATGCTATCTATTATTATTTGTTTTCCACCATTTTCTCTCAATCCTAGACGTTCCAGACAGTCGTATCTCCAGCAGAACGCCATCATTCAGTTTGGTGCATGAATAAATAAATATTTACTGGGCGCTCAGTCAGTCAGTGTAAAGTTATGCCCGTGCAGCCTTCCATGCTGTGATTGGTGTACAAGAGGTTATATCCAGGCGTGTTTTCAGTCGTAGTTTGTGTAACAGACGTTATCATGCTGGAATATTGCTGCTTTTTTTTTTCCCGAAGATGGTTGGGCAGTGCTTTTGGTAATGGGGGGGGGGGGGGTGCTCTTCTATCCTATCATTCTGTTGGTCGTCTTAATTTTCCCTCCCGTAATCGGACCGTTATCGTGTCGGCGTGCTTTTAACTTAACACATCACATTTTTCTCGGGTATTGCGTGAGAAAAAAGAAAGAAAAACAAAGGGAAACGCGGGCAGCTAGGTCAGAGGAAGTTCTCTGCTGGCACCGCCGCACTCAGACCTCAAACAATCTGTCTAGACCTATACGCTCTAGCAAAATAATGTACATATCTCACCTGGCTGGAAATGTAGATGTTTGAGAAGACCTGGCTTAACAGGGTTACATTTCAGAATTAATTATAAAGATTTGCAGTTTAGGTTTAGTAGTTTAACATCAGGTAATACTGGGGCCCTGGATCTGTCAGACCTACAACACTTTTTGTTTTTGTTGTTGTTGTTCTGAAATTTGGACGATCCTCCTAAAATACTATGGCATAACCATTGGTAATACCATTTTTTTTTTTAAAACAAAAGTCAACGGCTGAGTGGCCACTGGCCTTTATTTTTTATCGAAATGATAGAACTACAGCGATATATGGGGTGGCACAAAGTTGAAATGTGGCAAAGGAAGAAACGCTGAAGTGCGCAAAACCATGAGTTGCAACAGACCGCAAATAACTTGAGAACAATACCCTAGATCTGACCCAGTGTGCCACGAATCTCAATCTAATATTATGTGCAACAAAGAACTGGAAAAAAATTATTTGTCATGCTGGGAGCCCGTGGAATTTCGCGGTTTAATTCGCAGTGTAACGAGTAACTTGTTGCCACTGCATTATGTGCCTTATTTCCATTTCAGAGGATTGTTATCTCGCATTTCTGTTTACGATACACACCATTGCTTTGATCTGTGGATGCGCAAATTAACAGAATACACCACCTACTCGCCAAACACTGCCAGCCATTAATCAACATTACACTAGAAGCACTGCGACAGTGGTGCCTAGACCGCGGGGGAAAATGACGCCCTTGTGGTGCAAATTTACGAATCAGGCTAGTCGCGCACTGAGTAAAGCGGATTTTGCATCTGTTTTCAGAGTGCCTGAAAGTTGTCTTTCCCCCAGCTGATTCAAGACAGTTTCGACGCAACCGACTAAAAGTGACACAGGACTTGTTTCGTCCTGGCCAGTATGCCCGAGGTTCAGTTTAATTACACAGTCGACATCTCCACACTAAAACTGAGACAAAAAACACACTTGACTCAGATGCCACCAGCAATGAGAGGGGAAATACGGTGTCTGTTAAATAATATATACTATGTGTATTTTTGAAAGAACAGGGTAACTTTTATTTTATTTATTATTATTATTATTATTATTATTTTAGATTTCTTTACTGATCAGTGTTTAACTTAAATCTCCTTCGCTGCCTAATTCCGCGGTCCCCGGTTGTTCCAGCAGCATTGCTAAGTCTATTGAATAGAACCCTTCAAACTTTGTCCCGAAAGTCGTTAACGTTAAAAATACGAATAGAAAGAGGGAAATATACTTCACGAAATCATTTTGAGTTTGAGTTTGGAGATAGCAAGTCGGTCACATTATGGTAGGAAGAAGCAAGACAATAGACAGAATACATACAGCAAAATGGTAGGATAGAAGAGGAACTCATTAGTGAGGGAGGTCAAGCAACTAAAGTAGCGGGATACAGGCTTTAAAATGTGAAGAACCGCTGCTGTAGAACAACGCCGTAAGTGACTTTTTGTGTCAATCGCCGAGCAACCTGGTCGGTGTTTACAGCCATTGGGAATACATGACCGCTTCATAACACAAGAACAGACAAGCGGTAATCAATTCATCAGACACTGTGACAAAAACAACACCCATTACGGGAAAAAAATGTGCCAAGATCATTAATTGTTGTATGTATTATTCAGCATTTCTAACATGTATACTACTGGTTACATTTACTGCTAGCGATAATGTAATACAAGGTAACTATGCGTTTCTCAAACTTTTTTCCCCCCTTTTTGCCTTCCACCTAAAAGCGTTGACATGTTAGGTGCGACTCTTTGCGTCCCTCAAAGACCTAATGTTAGGTAAGATTGGAATAATTTTATTACCATATTTATATTTTTCCTTTCAGCTCGTGGTATTTTGATGATAGGTCCGGCCCGGTAACTGTCAGTCTGCGAACTTGGCGTCCATTTCACTGTCTATCGGCGAAAGGGCAGAACACGGATGGTTCATCGCCAATGTCGTTAAAAAGTACGTCACTAAATCGCCAAATTTCAGTTTGAGCAGGTTACTCACGAAATATAGCCTAATATAATTATGTATTTTTCGACACGGAACGACTCGAAGTGAGCTTTCCCGTTTCAAATACGATGAGTATAGAGCGCTGACGATAGACGATGACCGATTAAAGTGACCTGTCCCGTTTACTTGACATGAGTTTATATTTTCATCGTCAACCGGTAAATGATGAGCCATGAGCGATGACACCAACAGTGCGTCGGTTGCATTAGACTAACAATCCGTCTGGGAAACATCCGTTCGTTTAAATTTAATGTCCGTCAGCGAATATCTGACCGCTGAGGTCACTGGAAATAACACAATAAGTGCTGTCCCATAGAACGCCCTACCATCTCCACAAGACATAATAAACCTGGCGGTGTCCCCACCTTTTCCTTGTCGCACACGCACTCACACGCTGAAGCGCTTACCGCCTCCGTCTGTGAGTAAGACATTTGGCTCTAGTCCAAGGTAACATAAATATGGCTAATGACCGAAACGTGTTGGCTGGTCCGGTTAGCCGGTGTCCCGGGAGACTGGTTGTCCAGCTAACACAAGTTATGAATGAATAATGGCCCATCTTAGTTCCTACCGACCTCGGCCACTATCCGATGCCATGGTATGATCTCTGTTACCAGACATTTTATTCTCATTCCTGCAGAATTAAACTTTCATGTAAACAGTCCAACCTGTTACGTGCACGTATGGTGTTATTGATCACTGTTAGGGACAGATGGTGGGAACAAGAAAGCGCCTAGAGCATTTTTTTTTTTTTTTTGGATTGGGCGCTATATAAATGATCTTCATTGTTGTTATTATTATTATTTAAATGTCCTCAGTCTTTTCATCTTATTTTTTATTGTAATGTCCATGTGGTCTCCTTCTCTCTTCACCCCCCCTTCTCTCCCCCCCCCCTCTCTCTCTCTTGCTCTCTTTTTCTCTCTCTCTCTCTTGCTCTCTCTCTCTCTCTCTCTCTCTCTTGGCGGTGCAGTGGCTCAGCGGCGAGAGCGCTTGCCAGAGGCGGGAGGCAGAGATCCATAGTTCAAATCCCTATTGAGATTATCTCCAACCTAAAATCTCGTGATATTTGACCCATACGACGCAGGGGGGCGGGGGGGGGGCGCTTAATATAAAAGATAAGGTTTGGAAATAAAAAGTTCCAAATTTTTCAATAATTTTCCGAAAGGAGAATGGGATTTAGCAACCAGTGAACTTAGATTGGGGGGAACACACGCAAGCTTTCAGGCCTTTTTGATGTGAATCTTTGTCTGGGGTCCAAAAGACGAAATTAAGTGCTATGTCCCCAGCTTTTCTTCTTTCTTTCTTTTATTGTCATGGATGACGTTTTTTTTTACCGAGATATTTCAGTAATCTCCACCTGTGATAATTGATTAAACAGGGCCAGAAAATTACAGCAATATGATTATAAAATTCCGCATTTAATCGTCTGGTGAAAAATAGTTTTATTCAAATCCTTGATAACAATTTTTAATTTTAGCGGTGCTGGGAGAGAAAATCAGACGGAGACACATAACTTTCCCGTCCTGGCAAACCAAAATGTTGAATAATTCACAGACGTGACCGCATTTTCCTCATGAAGATTTTTGGGAAGTCACGTCCACCCGTGATGTTACTCATAAAATAATTATGCGATTACCGGGCGGCTATTAAATTAACGCCACTTTAATGTGCTGATTTGGTTATAAGTAAATGGCACTGTGTGGAGCTGCCCCGTGGCAATTTGCACTCTGTCTGGCCAAATGGTTCTGTACTGGATGTAAGCTCAAGATTCCACCACCCACCCCCTCCCCCTTTAATACCCTTTAATGTAAGACCAGCATGGGACATGGTGGCCTAGGGGCAAAGTGCTCGTCTCTCATGCCGAAGGAACCGGGTTCGAATCCCGGTCGGTGCAGACCCGCTGGAATTTGGGGATTTTTCTCATATTTTCCTGTCCCTGAGCCTATGGTAGGTCGGACCGAGAACCTAGTCTTCTCGGATAATGAAGAAATATTCGGAAGGCCAGTGTGCACGATCGCACACTAAAGATACCTTGGAAGTTGGAAATCGAAAAGAGCAGGCCGAACATTCCGTTGCCCGGGGGAAAATTCTAAAAAAAAAATGGATCCCTACCACAAAAGAGAAAAATTTAAAAAAACGAACAAAAAAAGTGAGGTGTAAATGCCAAGGGCAGCCTACCTCCTCAAATAAAGACCCAAATAACAATGTAAGACTAGCCGACCCATGCAAGAAAAGCTTCCAAACTCTTTTAACTCATTAAACACCGGAAGAAAGAGCTTTTTTGGGGGAGGTGGAGGGGGTGCAAAACAGGGCAGGGAAAAGCAAGAATTGTTAGGCTATAAAATGCGGAGTGGAAAAAGTAGGGCTCAATTTCGCAAAACTGGCCCTTTCAAAGAGGTAATTGCGAATCATTTGGTTGGATTATTTATGTAGCGCAAAAGCCTTCTGTGTATGCGTATTGTGTTATTGTGTTACGGCCGATATGACGGGGAAAACCTTCTGTTCTGGAATAGTAGAAACCAAAATTTTTGGGAAAACCCAGCTAGTTGAATGTAGGTCAGCCATCAAATAAAGTGGTGAGTGGAGAAGGTGAGGCAAACAGCTGGCCGCGAGTAAAGCTCAGACTACTCATCTCAACTGACTAGTACGAAATGCAATGTTTGTCTCACTTAAGAGCAAGGTTGAAGGTCACAGAATTTGGGAATTTTTGGTAAAGTTGGTGAAGCCTATTATCACGGGTTTCAGTATGTTGAAGGTTTTGAAATATTTATTTGACACGGATTACTCAATCTGTGTGGTGCTAAGTGGTGAAGGGATCGCCTCGAGTTTTATTTCGAAAGCGTTCAGTGTTGAGAAGCAAGCAACGTACAATCCAGAGTTGCTCACGCGCGAATTATATAATAGTCTTGATCCTCTTTGGTAGTGTGGTGTATCTGAGACCCCAGGACGCTCGACAAAGGGTATGACAATAAAATCCTTCAATAAGTTCTCTCTAAAAGTATTGTGACTGTGAGTTCCCCGGACGTCTGGGTAGGAAAATGCATGTGTGTTGGTGAGCATGTGCGTGCATATTTAAAATTTAAAACCGTAGGAAGATGGGCAATGACGTCATTGGGAACTACCTGGAATTTCAAGACAAAATCCCAGAATTAAGACAATTATAAACGTTTTAATTGTTTCTGGGTCCATTAATCCCCACGACAAACGGTTTTTTTTTTTTTATGAAATCGGTCACATACTGGTAGCAAAAATCCTATTGTGAGTGTTTTTGGCTACATGACCCAAAAATAGTCCCTCCTACCAAACAAACAAAAAAGTGTTTGTAGAGTCCTGCTGGAGGTGAAAGTCAACTGTCGGGAAAACTTGACGGTGCATGATAAACATGACAAATTTTATGCATACGTAAGCACAGTGGTTCCCAAAAGCAGTTAAATTTGGGGATTTCAGTGAGAAAATACATGCTGCCTGTTATAATTGAGTATACTCGAAACATATTGTGTCTTTAATTATTATTTTTGTTCCGACTGCTCGTTATAAATACATAGACTGTCTGTTATAATTAAGTATACTCGAAATGTGTTGTGTCTTTAATTATTTTTTTTTTCCGACTGCTCGTTATAAATACATAGACTGTGTGTGAAATGTTTTGTGTCTTTAAGTATTATTTTTTTCCGACTGCTCGTATTAACCCCCTAGTGCCCAGCATTCCATATCTGAAACGCGTCATCAGAATCCGATATTGTGCAATTGGAAGATTTCTTAATTTATCAACAAAAAAAATGATTTTCCGTGAGAAAGATGTATATTTCTGCGTTCGTCTCACCATTTTAAATTAGTTTTCAAGATTCAGGACTGTTTTGTTGGCTACGTGAATATGTCTGGGATTAGAGGGTTAATTTGGCTGACGTTCAGCTCACTTTCCGTTGATCATTTTAGTTTCATTTACACGGGTAGCTCCAGTCCAGCCTGTTGGTAACAAATTTTTAATTGGTTTTCTGGAATTTTTATAAAATGGAGGGGGGGGGGGGCAAATGAAGCCATGAGACATAATATAATAAATAGTATATAATATATATATATATAATATATAGCCATATAGCCACTTATATCAAAGTCCATGACAGTCTTCTGAAGGTCTCGGAGAACTTCACCTATCTTGGCAGTACACTGTCTTCCGCGGCTCGTGTTGATACTGAAATTCGAATTGAGCATCTTCTGCCACCTGAAAAAAATTCAGCTACGTTGGGCAGGACATGTTGTCAGAATGCCCGACTCCAGACTCCCTAAGCAAATCTTCTTCTCTGAGCTCTCCAATGGAACGAGGAATGTTGGGGCCCCAAAGAGACGTTACAAAGACACTCTCAAGCAATCACTGAAGGCCTTTGCCATTGATGTGAGTGAGTGGGAAAAGCTCTCGCTTGATCGTGCAAATTGGAGGGCGGCCCTTACCAGAGGCAGCAAAGCATGGGAAGCTGACAGAGTCCAGAAGGCTATCAAAAAAAGAGAACGGCGCAAGAATAGGCCCAGTGGTACTGAACCAACGGAGCACTCTTGTCATTTATGCGGAAGGGTCTGCAGGGCAAAAATAGGACTTATCAGTCACATGAGAAGCCATAAGTCATGAAAGAACAGTCTTTCCATTCTGTCCTCTGTGTCCTTTAGTTCTCTTTATTGTCCATGTGTTGAAATTCTCAACAATTTCTGTTCTTTATTCCTCTGGTGTTGTTAAGGTCATCATCATACCTGATGGACGAACTATTATTATAATTTAATATATAGCCAGGGGAAAAATGTTTTTAAAAGGTTTAAGACCACTGGGCTGGCGTTAACTGCGTCAATGTCAAATATGTAGGTGGGCGGGTGCGGTTGGCTGAGCAGGTTGATATAAAGGGACTGTTTGGCCACCAGCAACAGCGGCCATCCAGATGTTATCAAAGTAGGTCAGGAGACACATTTTACAGTACCTGCATGTGCATGAAGGGTCAACGGCGCCCTGGAGAGAAGCCATTGATTTGGTAAACACGATCTGCATTGCCGGTTGATAAACAAACGGATCACTGAGAGTCACAATATTGGACAGATAGACACACAGCGGATGGATAGCATTTCTCCATATCTGACCATTCGTTCAGCCCTACTGAACCTGACTGGCTCCTGGCTTTAGAGGACAAACATCAGGTTTGCCCACGATAACCCGAGACTGTTACCTGTCGCTGGTGTTGTTGGTATTGCGGTTATTGTTGTGTTATTGTTGTTGTTGCTAGTTGGAGAAACGCCAGTGGTGGATTTCTGACCATTTGTTTAGCCTCACTGGCCCGGAATGGCTCCCAGATTTAGAATACAAACAACAGGTTAGCCACAATAACCTGATATTGCTTTCCGTTATCGTTTATGTTGTTGACGCCGACGTTGTTTGGAGTAACAGTTATTGGATATCTGACCACTTGGCTAACTGAACCTGAATGGCTCCCAGATTTAGAATACTCGGCTTGCCACAATAACCCGATATCGCTTTCTGTTGTTGTTGTTGTTGTGTTGTTACTGTCCTTGTTGTTGTTGGGAGAAACATTAGTTTCCATATCTGACCATCAGCCCTGCTGTGCCTGAATGACTCCCAGCTTTAGAATACAAACATCAGCCATTGCCACAATAGCTTTTTTGATACCTTTTTTTACTGCTAGCTGATGTTTTTTTAAAATTATTTATTTTGTTATTGTTTTCCTTGTAACGGGACATCGATGGAGCTTTTGTTTTATCTTAATGGGGACATCTCCAGTTCCATGTACAATTATGTTCTTCATTTCAAGAGATACGGGGACAGATAGACCCCTGGATACCCCTCCCCCAAACTATCCCATCCCTTTGTTAGCAGCTTCTCAATTTGGCGAGTTTTAACGATAAGAATCCTGGTTTCTGAACAGTGCATAGCGCAATATAGCCGCTGTCCAGATTGTTGTAAAAAACCTCCAACTCAAACAAACAAGTTAACTGTTTACGTGAAATTGTCCGTGACATCACTATTTCTTTCACACTCGTCTCCTACTTAGATCTAGTTCTGTCCTGTTTTTCCCAGTCACAGTTCAGCAGCTCTTTCATACGGGGCACGGCTAACTTTCCCACATTGCCGATTTTGAAGCATGATCTTGCTGTACCTTACGGTTAATAGGTTTCTGTGTCATGGGTACTGCAAGATACATTGCAAGATACTTTTGTTAGGCTGAATACCAGCTAATGAAAAGGTTTTACATGCACAATCTCATGAGGAACGGTAGCCGGTCTCATTTATTACTCATAAATTACTCTGCTTTAGACTTGGGAGTCTTAATTTGGTTCTTTGTAATTCAGTATATTTTATTATACGCACGGGCTCGAAACTGATCTTTTTGCTTATTTGTTTAGATTACACTAAAATGTCATGAAATGCAATTGGTCTTTTTCTTAAAATTGTGAAGAAAATCCCTACTTTTTTCAGTTTGGACCAAACTTATCGCTGATCTTTGAACAATGAAGAAAAGGGATAATTAGATATAGAGGTCGTAGTTTCTTGTCTTGCGCTTCTAGACAACTGAATAGCCCATCGATGTAAGAAACACGGGAAACCCTGGTTAGAGTGATCTACGGTAGGAGCATGTTATCAGTCGTCACGCGGATATGTCCAGGCATTGGAATAAAGAGAAAGTGTTGTTTTTTAGAATTTTTTATTCGTTATTATTATTATATAATAGTCATTGTTGTTGCTTGTTATATTTTGCTAATGTAAAGCTTTTCAAATACATTGCTCTCTCTTTCATCCCTCCCCTCCCCCTTTCTGTCTCTCTTCTCTCTCTCCCCTCGCTCTGTGTCTCTGTCACTTTCCCTTTCTCCCTCCTTCCCTCTCTCCTCTCACTCTCATTCTTTCTTTTTTCTCTGTCTCTCTTTCTTTCTCCCTCTCGATCATTCCTTCTCTCTCCCGTCCTTCTCTCGATCATTCTCTCACACTCTCTCTCTCTTTCTCTGTTTGTCTTTCTGCCTCTCTCTCTCTCTCTCTCTCTCTCTCTCTCTCTCTCTCTCTCTCTCTCTCTCTGTCTTTATTTCTCTTCTGTTGCCATATTTCAACGTAGTACTAAGTCCTTACGCAACGCCAAAAAAAACATTTTTGTTTTGGTTTGGTTTAGCTCAAAATGTGGCTAATTTAGGGTTTAAATTTAAAACATCATTTCGAGTTCTCTTTTAAGGTTTAAATATTTGGCGCATTCTAATTCTCCCTGTAAATAACATAACTTAATGATGTCTTCAATTCTTTGCCACCTCTACGTAAGAGACTTGATTCCCTGGTGTCCTCTGAGACATACCCACGTGGAAGAGATTTGGGCGAGTCCCCAGCGCTTTCCCTTCCCCTTCTGGAACAAAGGAGCGTTGCCGTAGTCCAGCGCTTCTCAACGTGGGCGGTTTGCCGCCCCCCCTCCCCACCTCCCCCACCCCCAAGCGGAGGGCAATTTTGATTTTCAGGGGAGCGAAAACGAAGAAGAGGGCAACGGGGGTGGGAGCGATGAAAGGGACGATGTGGGGGGGGGGGCGGGGGGGACATGAAAAGGGGGGGAGCGATGAAAGGGACGATGTGTGGGGGGGGCGGGGGGGACATGAAAAGGGGGGGAGCGATGAAAGGGACGATGTGTGGGGGGGGCGGGGGGGACATGAAAAGGGGGTGGGAGCGATGAAAGGGACGATGTGTGGGGGGGCGGGGGGGACATGAAAAGGGGGTGGGAGCGATGAAAGGGACGATGTGTGGGGGGGGCGGGGGGGACATGAAAAGGGGGGTGGGAGCGATGAAAGGGACGATGTGTGGGGGGGCGGGGGGGACATGAAAAGGGGGGTGGGAGCGATGAAAGGGACGATGTGTGGGGGGGCGGGGGGGACATGAAAAGGGGGGTGGGAGCGATGAAAGGGACGATGTGTGGGGGGGCGCAGGGGGACATGAAAAGGGGGGGGCGATGAAAGGGACGATGTGTGGGGGGGCGGGGGGGACATGAAAAGGGGGTGGGAGCGATGAAAGGGACGATGTGTGGGGGGGCGGGGGGGGGACATGAAAAGGGGGGGGGCGATGAACGGGACGATGTGTGGGGGGGCGGGGGGGGCGGGGGGACATGAAAAGGGGGGGGCGATTTGGGGGGCAAATATATGACAGTAACTGACTTGTAGAACAGCACGTGTAGATGAGTTTCATGAAAAGAAAAGGTCTTTTTTTTTTTCAGTGCAGTCGATAAAGATGTTTTCTGTTTTATAATGAATCATCAACACGCTTATTGTCATTAATAAGGCACTGAAAAACTTTAACATCATAACTTGTGTGTAGTCTGTCTTCTTGTGATTTGGTGTGTCCACTGGGTTTGAATACGGAGTTTTCTTTTTGGAAAATAAAAGGGGGGGATGGGTTTGATGAAAGAAAATTTGAATCCCAAGGGGGCGATTGCGTGAGAGAGGGTTGAGACCCACTGTGTTTGTGTTTTTTTCAACCTGGGCATCGCTGTACGAAGTCATTGCCTTGGAGGTCGCGAGCCAGACATCTTTTACAATAAGGCTTGGTGGCGCACTGTCTCAAGTCTCTTTTGCATCTGTTTTGACTCTGCGAGCGAGATCTCTATTTCTATCAGATGACTCAAGACATACAGTTTTGACCTTCCCGAAGTGGCGAGACAGACTTATTTCAGGCTTAGTAATGTGCGAGGTTCCATTCAACCCCATAGTTCATATCTAACAGTAAAAACCGAGACAACGGCGTCTGGATTCAGTGTGTCACCGGCCTTGAGCAGGTTGGAGTTCAAAGTGGGGAGACATTTGCAGTTGATATTCTACAGTATCGTGATGGGTGTATTCCTCTCTCTCTCTCTCTCTCTCTCTCACTCTCTCTCTTCCTCTCCCTCTATCTCCCTTTCCTCCCCCCACCCCTCTCTCTCTCTCTTTCTCCCTCTCTCTCCCCCTCTCTCTCCCCCTCTCTCCCTCTCTCCTTCTCCCTCTCTCTCCCTTCCTTTCCCTCATTTTCTCCCTGTGTTTAATGTGTCAGTGTATGAGAGGGAGGGGGCGAAAGAGAAAAACACAGAGAGAGCAAAGCAAATTAGAGGGAAAACAGGGTTGGGGAGTGAAAGGTTGTGTTGTTATTGTAGTTGCTGCTGTTGTTGGGATAAACGCTCATTTCCTAGTTGCTTCGGGGGGGGGGGGGTCTCCTATGGTGATCATAGCTTTGAAAAGGGTCACAAGGCAAAAAAAAAGTTGAAAATCCCTGAGTTAGACTACCAACATTAAGGGAGGCGGGTGGGGGGGGGGGGATATTGTGGGGGAAGTTGAGAGGAAGTGGGGAAGGGGAGCGTGAAAAAAAAACAACAAAAAATCTCATACTCTTCAGGTGTCAGATTAGTCCTCACTATCCCGACAACTCCCCCGGAGGTGAAAGTCCACAGACCGTATGGACGCGCTACTGATGAAAATGACGAGGAAAATCGATGGGGAATAAATTACGGTCTGTTTATCAGGGGCTGAAAATTAAGCCATTATACACAGGCCTCAGGGGTAAAAACGTGGGAGGAGAAAGGAAAAGTGGGAAGAAAGGGATGTTCTTCTGGCCTAGATAATATGGGCAGTTCTGGGAAATTGGGCGAGTCAGTTGGTAACAGATAGGAGACACCCAAGCTGACCTCGGAAATAACAAATTGTGTCACGGTTTCAGTGATAAATTGGGCGAGTCAGGTGGTAACAGATAGGAGAGGTCCAAGCTGACCGCGGAAACAACGAACTGCGTTACGTGTTTCACTGGGAAATCCAGCTGTTGTTGGCAAGGGGAACATTGCCGCTGTTGAAATGTGAAGAACTGACTGATTAATAAAGTCAATCCTGGATGAATGGATAGATAATTAAGTGGCTGGATGGGGAAGGATGGATGGATGGATGGATGGGTGGATGGATGAGTGGATGAATAGATGGATAGATGGATAGATGGATAATTGGATGGATGGATTGATTGATGGATGGATGGACGGACGGACGGGCGAAATTCCTTCAAGGAGTTCATGGAATATTTGGCAAGAAAGAGCCATCATTTGCAGTTGTGCCAACACGCATGTATGGTTTTATGATGGAGCCTGAGATTGATATTCTGGTTCAAACATTTAATAAAATCAGTCTTCTCCTACATCTGACGCCCACATGGTTAAACTTTCTGTCCGCTTGTCCTATTTTCCCATGGAAAGCTCCTCAATTGATAAGTCTTTGCTCTATACCAAACAATCCACACTCCCCCCCCCCCCACCCCGTCTCACTTTTGGGCGCTTTTTTTTTCCGTACCAGGTTGACCGTTTTGGTCCATAAGAGAGATCCTTTGAGAGCCACTGTCCTGGACCTCACTTGCGCTACGTGGTTAGGATGCGGCACTTATCACTTTAACCCTTAATTCTGTTTCCTCGGAAATCAAATTCACTGGAGGATTATCCAACTTCGATCCTGGGGCGAGGTTTGTATAGTGCAAGAGGGAGCTGATCTGTGTACAAATTTTGTTACTCTTCCCGGGTATAACAATAGTTTTCGGACTGTACACACTGATTGTACCCGGGAAAGCCGTGGGCTGTTGCAATCTTGAATCTAAGAGCCGTATTCGTATTCAAACAATATGACAGTTTTTAGTTCACCATGAATTTCTTCCTTACATCTCTTTCATTCCCAGTCCATTGAGTTTGGAGGAGGAGGATGAGCGTCCAGTCATCTCGAAGGGATAAAACGAATAAAATTCTGAAAAGCTCTTTGAAAACCAGATATACGCCAATGAATGATGTGGCACAGCTTAGCTGTCACACTGGAGAATATCCCACTTTGCTCCTGTTCTTAACCGCCTAGTATTTCGTGCATGGACTCAACATAGATAATATTTTCAAAATGAGAACATAACCATTCCAGAATGAGAAGTTGAAAACTACATCTTGGACCCGGTTGCCTTTTCGTTTTTTTTTTTTGGAAGTCCTTTAACATTTTGATAACCGTTGCAGCTGAGCACACCATGGAACCATTGATCGAGGAGGCTGTTTTTCCATTTTTTCAAGTCTTTGTCACAACTTTGTTGGAGCAGGGGTGATGATGATTCTACTAGAACTAATGAATTTTGCATTTTGCATTTTGGCTATTGGATACATTAAAAATTATTCTGTAGTTCATGTGCTGGAAATCATATTATGGCTGAACATGGAGTCTAGACCCCCCCTTAGTTTGTCATATCAGCCGGCTGGAAGATGAAATTAACCTGAAAATTTTCATATGCTTGAACCCTAAAATCTTAGTGCATTGTCAGATCTGATCAACTGGTTAGTTTCAAAATCAAGGCTCGTGATGAACATTTGGGGGTCGGGGGAAGGGGTGAGGGGTGGGGGGGATGGGAGGGGTTAGTCGGTTTCTTTGTTTGCTGTTTGTTGTGGTTCTTAACCTTCGCCCTGCGTCGTGTGTCTAATGCACCCAAAAGCAAATAAAAACGTTTGTAGTTATCTTATTTCTGGGAATTTTTTCTTGGAATTCCTGGTATTCCTCACTGTCGCCACTTCCCATCTTCCTATAGTTTTACGATTTTAAAATATGAGTGTGCGTGCTCATCGAGGCATTATGTATTTTTACACTTCTTACCTGTACTTCCTGGGTCTCACAGACACCATACTTTTAAACAGGGTTTTATTGTCACACCCTTCAGTCGTACGTCTTGGGGTCTCAGCTACACCATACTCCTACAGAGGATTTTATTGTTATATCCTTGACTGTGCGTCCCGGGGTCTCCGATACACCAGACTTCTACAGAGGATTTTATTGTCATACCCTTGACTGTACGTCCCGGGGTCTCAGATACACCACACTCCTAAAGAGGATTTTATTGTCATACCCTTGACTCTACGTCCCGGGGTCTCAGATACACCACACTCCTACAAAGGATTTTATTTCATACCCCTAGTCGTACGTCCTGGTATCTCAGATAGACCACATTCCTGTAGAGGATTTTATTGTTGGTGGACGTGGGGAGGTGGAGTGGCGTTTGAGAATTTCAGGATGGGGGGGGGGGGGAACAAACTACATGGGACATTGAATACATGTAATGCATACTGCATGGATTGTATAGGAACAGATTCGCTTTTATGTTTCTCATTCCAGATTTTACAGTGTAATTTCTACTTACGTTTAACTCAGTCTCTGAAATTTCCATTGACACACGTTGCTCCCGTCACTATTGCTAGGT
This sequence comes from Onchidella celtica, assembly GCA_963931925.1. Classification (NCBI taxonomy): domain Eukaryota; kingdom Metazoa; phylum Mollusca; class Gastropoda; order Systellommatophora; family Onchidiidae; genus Onchidella; species Onchidella celtica. The sequence goes on from OZ007569.1 coordinate 41,104,527, forward strand.
CATAATAATTCTGCCAAATAAGAATTTCTTTTAACAGTTTTGTCTTGTTTTTTGTTCTTTATTTTTTTGTGCAAAGTGGCTGAATGTTTGTGGAGGGGGAGGGGGGGGGCGCGGGGGGTATCAAACTATGAGACATGAATGTAGGGTGGTGATTCCGAAACGGGAGACTCTTGGCTCCCAGGAGGAAAAAATTCAATTCCACCAGGATAATTGTTCCAATAAATAATTGTTTCAGTAAAAGTATAACAATTCAAAAAAAAAGGGGGCGGGTGTCATTGAGGACATCTGAGATCGCAAGGGGAGGAATGTGACATGAATCTCTGAGAATCACCAGTGAAGTCGATGGGTGACTGACAAGTCTTAAGAGGTTGAAAATCATTGGACTAACGAAATCAGAATTATCGTTCGTACTGATAAAATAAGTCCGTTTTAAACAGTTTCCACATAATTTTACAGCGCTGAGCTGGTTGAGGGCGAGAGTGAGTACTGGCAGGAAAACGGCGTTGCTTTTTGTTGGTTTACTGAGTAAAGGCAAAACTCACGAGGGCTTTATTATAGCACACAGGTCGGTCATCTGAGCGAGTAGATGGTCCGCAAATGAACTTAACCACTGAATCCAATGGAGTTTGTTACACTAACGCGCATCTCAAAATGCTGATCACCTATCTCATAAATCAAGGAAATCTTTTCTTTTTTTTTTTGACCACATAAAAATATATTATCATCTTCAGCATAAGTCACTCATTTCAAATATAAGTATTGTAATTTAACTTTAAGAAAAGACATGAGGGAAAAATGAAAACAGTTTTTTCTCTCTCCTGTAAAACTTACTGAAATAAGATAGGCGATCTGGATATTACTGTGACCATTTGTTCGGGCGTACCTATTCTGTTAGATTCAGTGTTTGAATTCATTCGCACGTCATTAAAGTCGTCCGTTTAAAGGACCAGTCTGCTACTATAGTTATCATCTATCATGAATTTTATCCCCGTACATCCAACGTCATAAACGACTCGCGTGTTTACCAGCAGTGTGCCATCACAGCTCTCAGCGCAGCACTGTTACAAATCACCCTTCGGCCAGCATTGGGTCACTTTAGAATGCGAATGTTCTATCTCCACTTTTTGGCTGGACTGCGTTACACGCAACGCACTACTTCTACGGGACTTCTAAATTGTTAGTCAAAGTATCAAGTAGATTCGGTGCGTAATTTTGTAAGTATTACTAAAAAGAAAAAAAAAATACTTTGCTCTAAAAGCTATGATCACATGAAACTTCAATCCTCGATTTCTCAGAAGTTGACGGAAGAGAGTTAGAACCTTGTCATTCTGAGGGGACGATTGGGGTAATTACTAGGAAGAAAATTATATTTCTGTAGTTTAAAACCGATGTCTTTGAAAATTATGTTGCCCCGGGGTGAGTAGATTTATTTAGAAAGTTTGCTCTTTGACAAGAAATCTCTCGTGCGCGCTGTGATTCATTATCCAATATCACAATTTAAAAAATGAAAAAAAAAAAAAGAAAGAAAAAACTTGCATTGCCTCAGGTGTATCATCTAAAATGGGTATTTCTCCTTATAGCTAATTTGCTTAGAATTCAATTATCCCTGTTATTTGCTTGTATGTACGCAAGCACTTAGTTGGCCTCGAATAACAAACAAAAGCCATAAATAAGGAGACTCTTACGAGTGTGCAGATCAGCATGCGCCTAGGTGGCCTTCTGTTTGTATTTTTTTTTTACATGCACGTGTCAATAAAGCACTGGCCGGGCTTCAGTGTGTTGTAAAGTAGTTGTCGCTGGCAATCTCAGTTCATGTGGCTTCATGACCGTATATTCTGTCTCATTTTGTCGTCATCTCTCTCTCTCTCTCTCTCCCTCTCTCTCTCTCTCTCTCTCTCTCTCTCTCTCTCTCTCTGTCTCCCTCCCTCCCTCCCTCCATTCCTCTCTTTCTCTCTTTCTCTTTCTCCCTCTGTCACAAACACGCACACACACAAAACTAAATCTATTATAATGTAAAAGGTTATTCCGCTCCTGTACCTCTCTACAATCTTTGCATGAATTTTTTTTTTTCAAGTCATTCTGCTTTGATCTGTTTTGTAACTTCTAGAATGTTGATAAAAGACACAGTGGAAAAATTATTAAAATCATCCTTTTTCACGTAAGAGAAAAATAATAGCGACTTTAAAATTCAAATTTCTTTACTTTGTTTGAGTTTTGAGGAAGTTTTCAGTTCTGTCCATTGTGATTGTCTTTGGTTTTCCAATTTCCTGAGTTGAAACTTCACTGCTAGGCCTACATGCCAATGCAATTAATCGTTGTTGTATTTTTGTTGTTGTTGTTTGTTTGTTTATTTTTTTTGTGAATTCTGTTTTTTAATGAAGTCTGATCGTTTGTTTTTCCATTGTGGTTTTGAAGTAACCGTGCAGCGAGGCACTTTTTATATCTCTTGTTCATATGAGAATTTACAGAAAGGGAAGGGCCATTCTATTCATTGCTTTGGATTATCGACGTTTCTACTCAGAGATTTTCAAATGAAGCACAATTATGTTTAATGTCCCCGTGCCTGGTACATAATAGTTCGTAATTTTCTAAATGAGAGATAAAAAATTTATCAAAACAATCATGTGTGTTTGTTCCTTTGTTTGTTTTCTTATTTCTTTGGGTTTTTACTTTTAAAATTAGGGTATTTGCCATTCAAGTGAGAGTTGGGGACACGGTGGCGTAGAGGCAAGGTGCTCACCTCTCATGCCGAAGGTACCGGTTTCGAATCCCGGTCGCTGTAGGCGTGTTGGAAGTTTGGGATTTTTCTCATATTTTCCTGTCCCTGATCCTATGGTAGGTAGGATGGAGCACCTAGTCTTCTCGGATAAGGACGAAGAAAATTTGGAGGGCCCGTGTGCAAGTTGCACACGTTGCGCACGTTAAAGATACCTTGGCAGTTGGAACTCGAAAAGAACAGGCCGCTGCTCGGACAGAATTCTGAAAAAACGAATCCCAACCACAACAAGAAAATAAAACCAAGAAAAGTGAGGTGTAAATGCCAAGGGCAGCGAATCTCCTAGAATAAAGCTCTAACCACTCAAGTAAGAAAGGAAAATACGCTGAAAGAGAGACTGAGAGAGAAACAGACAAGAGTGCTTACACTCGAAGTGAGAGTATTGTCAATTTGGTACTTGTTTGACCACCTGGTTTGTAGATAGTTATTTCATCATTTAGCGGCGCGAACAGGATAATAATAATGAAATCACTGATACTGTCAGTACCTTGGCTGGTTACTTCGGTCAACCTGTCAAAAGCTCACTTTAACGCATTGTCTGAAACATCTTCTTCTCCTCATCAGTTTATACTCTATTCTGGCAAATACCGCAGCGTTCTATTGATTTCTGGTTTAGAAGATGGCCACATGACCTATGAAAACAGACATAGCAAGTTATACCTTGGCCCTCTGGAGACAAAGCTTTTTGACGCTTCAAAGAAGCTAATTTCCTGGACAAAAGAAACACTGATATTGAAAATGTCGCCTTTGTCACCGCTGGTTAATGGAATTGTGCAATCCTATCTCTGACGATTGTTCCTGGTGTATTGCACAGAGACACCAATATTACAGATGTTATGTGAAGAGAAGAGGAAGTCTTTAGATGGCTTGTAGTGACATTCCACGTAATATGTTACCTAAGAGCCATTTTTCAAACCATGGCTGGGAAAAAAATGAATGGTTGTATCGTACAGTGTAGTGATTAGGTTAACGTTTTTGGTTTGCATTATCTTCCTTGCATTATCTCACCCAGCGACCATCTTGGAAGAGAGCACATGTTTACAATCTCCCATCAGTTACCAAGATTATGCCCCATCAGTTACTCAAACTAATTGCCCCATTGTGCTTAAAAGTAACACTTGATTATTTATGCTTTTTCTGAATGCTCAAATGCACTTTTTGAATGTAGAGAAACATTGTTCACTAATCACGTTGGTTTGGTTTCACAAATTTGCAGTTTCATGTTGCTATGTAAAAAACATGGTATTATTTTCTGTCCCGTCAGTTACCAACTAAAGTGAAAGTAATTGAATGGACTCATCTAAAAATTTTTCATTTAAAACAAATTTTTATCATTTCTGTACCATTTTTCTGGATGATTCCATTTTGAAATAAATTATTGGTCATTCACTTAGTGACCTTTTCTTTCTTAAAAAGTATTGTCGGAATGTCCCGTCATTTACCGTGGAATGTCCTGGTACAGAACAAGAAATCTCTAGATGGCCCTCAGAAAAAGTTACATCAGCACATCATTCTGCCGTAATGCGGAAAAAGGCCGTTCACGCCAGGAACAAATGTTAACGGGACACGGAAAATAATATACTCAGCCCCACAAGTTGTGCAACAAACTTTAAACGACTGTAACTTTCATAACGAATTAAGTTTTTTAATTAAAAAATTTCTTCAAATGAAATAAACAAAGACTGTTCGCATGAAATAAAAATCGTTCATTTCTCTAATGGCTTGATGACCTTTCTTGGACAAAAAAACAACAAGGTTCAGAACTTGAACCTCGAAACTATAAAACGCAAGAACAGAAGAAAAATCACTGCCAGGTCATTTTGCACTGCCAAAAAAACAACATTTTTGTTTCTACGGAAGATATCATTTTGACATGAATTTATTAAGTTAATATATTCAAACAAGCAGTCATAGCCTTTTGAAAAGACATGTTCCATATTTACAATAAAAATAACAGTCTCTTGATAAACCGCACTGTATTCAAAAGAGGACTCAGTCCGTCGTGTCAGGCGTTTTGACCGTTGCTATCTAGCCTGGTCATTTACATGTAGTTCATTCATGGGATCACTTGAACTTGAATTAAAGATGGCAAGAGGTTTTATTTCATTCAGTTATCTCTAGTAGTTCAAAAGTTACAACCATTTAAAAGTTTGTTACATGACTTCTGCGGCTTAGTGTATCTCGCACATTGTTCAGCTGCATTTTGTGTTCAATTTCCATTTTGTTATGATCAAAAGAAACTGTTAACCGTACAAAATTATAATCTAGATAGAATGATAGAGCGCATTTCATTCTACAAAATGGTGTTAGACACCAAAATATTATCAATTTGACTAGAGTGTCGCATACAGACTTTCACTGGAGTACGTCAACATTGCATTGTCGTAATAACCGGGCTTGAGTAGTTAAACACAGTATCCATTTAGTCCAACGTCCTGATCTCAATGAATGATGTTAAAAATAGACACTCATAAGTTACATCCCATTAACTTACATTTATGACGCTGCCTCTTTACTGAGAAATTTGAAATTCGACCCTACCCTAAATGACTGATTCGCTTGTTTGTTGCCATAACAACTAAGGGGGGATGGGGTAATTTGTCGTGTTAAAAGTGCTTTATTTGTCTTCCCCTGATCCTGATAGACTTTACTCTTAGCTTAAAATTTAAGTTACACCATCGTAATGTTGAATTGTTAATGAAGTGCTGAAGTCGTTACAAGGCCGAGTTCAGTTTAGCTATTTTGTGACGTCACAAATCATGTCCTGTGCTCCAAACATTGTAAAATGAAATAGTGGCTTTATTGTGTGTGATAGTATTGTGAGGTATGCCATGTATCTGTATGTATGTGTATGTGTGTGTGTGTGAGAGAGAGATGGGGAGAGAGGGGGAGAGAGAGCCAAAGTGAGGGAGAGGGGGAGAAAGAGAGAGAGAGAGAGAGATAGGGAGGAGAGAGAGAGAGAAAGGGAAAGAGAAAAGGAGGAGTTACAGCATTCAGTAAAATGTCGTCCAAGTGTTCAGCTGTCCAGCTCATCACTCAAATTGCAAACCTTTCACAGCTACACAATTTTCACAACGACATAGTGCATATTGTATTTGTCCATGCCGGCATGCATTCTGTCAATACAAAGATTGCTGATATGTGTGTGTATGTGTGTGGCAGTGAGAGAGACAGGCAGACAGACAGACAGACAGACAGACAAGGGGAACAGAAAGAGGCAAGGAGGAAGTTTATATCGTTGTCGATGGCTCACATACGAGATTTGCTGAAGTTATATAACAATTCATCAATTAGTCCATAATTTAGTATCTCTCATTCTGTGCCCTCCCTAGCACACAGTGATGACGCTGTTCTGCCGTCACTTGCCTAATCAACTCAAATGACGCTGAAAAACGAAACGCGTCGCAGTTACAATCTTGAAAAAAAGTTCGAACAGAAAATATTCTTAGGACGAGCACACAGCTGTGCTTACTGACCTTGTCAAACATGCCTGACAGTGATCGATCACCGCCTGATTGGCCTTATTACCCCGTTGCTGTGGCTAGTTTGTGACTTGTATAAATCTTGTGTTCTCGGGCGGTCGTTCTGACTTGGTGGGATGACTGTATAGAGCAAACAGTGGCGCCATAGAGACGTCAGCCTCGTTAGGTCGGCTATGATGCTGTTCAAAAAGATCTGGATTTACTGTATATATGCTGAATGGCGGCAGACAGAGAGAACAATAAAAATAGACAGAAACCTGTCATTGCAGCATCACAGCATAGACAAAGAGACAGGGCGGCTAATTGGAAGAAAACAGAAAAATATGGAAAAGACAAGCAGAGAGGACAGACAGAGAGAGGGAGAGAGATAAGGAGAGAGAGAGAGAGAGAGAGAAAGGGGTGGGCATAAAAAGACACACAGACCAAAAGATGGAGACGGAGACAGACACACACACGTACAAGACAGAGACAGTGTGAGACAGAGAGATAAGGAAAGAAAGAGAGACAAAGGGGGAGGCACAAACAGATACAGGGAGCAAAAGATGGAGACAGAGACAGGCAGACAGAGGCATATAGACAGAGAGACAGAGAGAAAGGCAGAGGCAGAGAGAGTGAGAGAGAGATGAAGGAACGACTGCGGGGCAAAAAAGACAAGTTGCCAGAAATCAATACTGTAAGTCACTTTGTTGTTGCTGGGTATAAAAATGTACGATAATACTTTAAGTGGGCCTTGACATGTACTCGGACGTAGAGATGCGCGCTCACACACACACACATACACACTCACACACACACCGCTCATACTCGTCATCTTTTTCCCAGTGGGATTCACTGGCTCATTTTTGTAATTTTCACAGAAACAAAACCACCACTACCCCTTCCTGCGGTTACCAAAGATGTTAGATTCGATCGTAACTAGTAATACCAGTATCTTTGCTGTTACATGATTACACCACCACAACCACCTCACCCACATATACATGCACACTCACCCACACAGGCCCACAAATCCCCACCAGATGCACATACACGCACACACATGCACACACATATATTTTGCGTACCTAATAACATAAATAAAAGAATGAGTCTGTCATCTCACCCGAGTCGGACAACAGAACTAATACCTCGCGTCTGTGTTTTTTCAGGGCACACAACGTGTCGCCTGCCTGACTGAGCCCCAGTCTCATCACTGATAGATATACCACCACTGGGTGGCAGAAAAAGAAAACGATTAAAAATATTATTAATAGCAACAACAACAAAAAAAACTACACCTGGCGATAGGATTTGGAACTAACATACAGAACACAGCGCTCAACGTTTTTTGGCCTTGCCAAAGATACTTTTTTTTTTAAAGGCTGCTGTTAGGGGACCGTATACCGTACACTAATTACAAAGCCAACTAGAAGAAATACTGAGTTGTACATCTATGGCTTATAATATAATCTACCATGGTCCCCTAACAACAGCCATTTTGTACATCACCTTTTGAGTTACGGGATTTACACAGCGTCAGTTTTGTGCCCTGCGCTGTTCATTGGCGAGAAGGTTTAATATCATTAAGGGACTGAAGGTGTGAAGTAGTCTACATCAGAGGACCATTTGTTAAGATGAAAAATTCGTGTGGCGAGCCATCAATAAACAATATGCTTAGACCTTCTTCATCCCCATACATCGTGCTTGTCATCCTTATGGATGCCCGACATCTCGTAGATTTGGGGGGGGGGGGGAGGAGGAAGGGGGAGGGGGTTCTTAGACCTATTTAGCTTTCATGTTGTTTTAATTAATTAGATCTATGTCTCACAAAAGGCCGTGGTACGATATTATTGTAGATTTTTCAATCTATCCAAAGGGCGCTGAGATAGAACAGGTGAGATACAGTGAGTTAGATATAGTTCGGAGTGGGCTGAAGTTGGTAGGCTGGCTGGCTAGTTGGTTCAAAGACTGTATGATACTTATTGCGGGTGTAGGCTGGTACTCATACAAGATTAGCGCAATCTTGATGTAGGAAGTAAATTAATTTGTGATTTGGACCGTCTGCTCAAAACTATATAATGTGTGTACGTGTGTGAGCGTATGTGTTTGTAAGTGTGTGTTTGTGTGTGTGCGCGTGTGTGTGTGTGTTGAAGTAGGTGGTAAAAAGGCAGTGTGGGAGAAGTTAGTAAAGCTGGACCCGAGTGGGACGCGGAATCTCGAATTTCTTGCTCTGGAGTTGTACCCAATAGACCACTGTGCCGACGTATACTATTGCATTATAAATAACTATATATTCAAGGTAACATAGTGTTGTTTTGGCTGAAGGCCGAGAGAGTTGATTTTCACACACAGGCTTCATCAGCTTTGTTATAGCATTTGTTTCGATTTCTTAAGAAAATGAACTGTGGTTATGGCGGAAGGAAGGAACACAGTCCATAAACGTAAACTCACGCATACGCTGATGAGACACGATTTTGCTGTTGTTAGCTTGTGTTTTTTGCATGTTCTTCTTTATGAATCTCCTGCGCCAAGCTTTATGTTGCCATGGTTGCCAAGCAAAACAAGATAAATACATGACTATGTAATTATGATTAAGCACTTTTTTTTTCCCGAATCAACGGTAGTGATATGTCGGGGATTATCAACCAGAATATGTTATATCCAGTTTTATTCACTGATCCAAGATAGAAGGTGCGTGATATTATTCCACAGCCCACTAAAACATATCCATGTGACCGTGCTGAAGTTATTGCAATTATTTGAATTTTCATGTAGGTTACAAATTTCAAACTCCTTTTTCTCCATTGGGCTATTTTGGGACATAAAACATTCTGGTAGTCAACCCTCGATATGTATAAATGTTCAGCAGAAACATAACATACAAACAAGTAACCCATGAAACATGTAGAGATTATCTCATGAATATCAAAAAAAAAAAAAAAAAAAATTTAAAAAGCGCATACCTTTGCATGGAATATTCCTTAGACCTCCTTAATTTTTTATTAAATGTTATTGATTAATTGATTAATTAATTTATTTATTTATTTATCTATTTATTTATGCTATTCTTCAGGGTAAGCTATTTCCCTTCTGTTAAACCTAATTCATTATATGATAATATAGACAAAACTGGAGCTTTAACAAGCGTCTCCCCCCCCCCCCTTCCCCCCAATTTCCAAACCCACGCCTCTTCTCCCAGATTCAAGAGTAAATGTTAAGAATAAATTGCAGTGTTATTAAATCAAAAAAAAGAGGGGGGGGGGGTGGACACTCTTATATTTTTATGGAAAATCCGTTATGAGAAAATTTTAAAACATAAAAATTATTGCATGCTTTCAGCTGAGGATTCATTAAGATATCCCCTAGACATGTTTCTTGCGTGAAGGCATAATTATTATAATACGTTTTAATTTTGCAGGTTTTTTTGTTTTTTTGTTTTACGTTTTGGTTTTCTCCGGCAGGAGGAAAAGCTTGAATGTCGCAATGCTGAGCTTAATGTTCGGCATTGTGCAAAATTTATAAAACATACATACGCGGGGGAAGAATCGTGGTACATTCGAACGGGATACGGGCAAAAACCTCACCGGACAAAATCCCCTCGGGCAAAATCCCTGCTGACAAAACTCCACCAGGCAAAAACCCCTGCTGACAATACCCCACCAGGCAAAAAATTCTGCGGACAAAACCCTACCAAGCAAAACCCCTACCAGACAAAACCCCACTAAGCAAAAACCCTACCAGACAAAACCCCACCAAGCAAAAACCCTGCTGACAAAACCCTGCGAACAAAACCCACTAGGCAAAAACCCTGCTAACAAAACCCACTAGGCAAAAACCCTACCAGACAAAACCCCACCGGGCAAAAAACCCTGCTAACAAAACCCACTAGGCAAAAACCCGGCGGACAAAACCCCACCAGACAAAACCCCACCGGGCAAAAACCCTGCTTACAAAACCCACTAGGCAAAAAAACTACCAGACAAAACCCCACGACAAAACCCCACCAGGCAAAAAAACGCTGCGGACAAAACCCCACCAGGCAAAAAACCCTGCTAACAAAACCCACTAGGCAAAAACCCGGCGGACAAAACCCCACCAGGCAAAAACCCTACCAGACAAAACCCCACCGGGCAAAAACCCTGCTTACAAAACCCACTAGGCTAAAAAAACTACCAGACAAAACCCCACCAGGCAAAAACCCTGCTGACAAAACCCCACCAGGCAAAAAAACGCTGCGGACAAAATCCCACCAGGCAAAAACCCTACCAGACAAAACTCCACCAGGCAAAAACCCTGCTGACAAAACCCCACCAGGCAAAAAACTCTGCGGACAAAACCCCACCAGGCAAAAACCCTGCTGACAAAACCCCACCAGGGAAAAACCCACTATGGACCAAGAAAACAACCCAAAAAAAACTATACAGTGCGGGTTTTGCCAGTGTGTTTCGTTTGTTATTGTTTTTTTTATTCTGATTTAGGTAGGGCTTTTGTTGTTTGTCAGTGAGGTTTTTGTTGTAGGACGATTATATTGTACAGGCTTTTGTCCAAGGAGTTTATGTCATGGACCCCCTTGGAAAAGCCTTTTTCTTACCGTGCATTAACGTACATTATAAAATGTACTTTATATTCACAAAATACATACATGCGGGCAAATTACACACGCATACATGTACATACGAATCGCCACGCCTTACACAAACAAACATGACCACATACCCTCAGATGGAATGCTATATACTCTTTCACACAAGATAAAAAAGAAATGAAGAAAAAATTACAACTGGTGAACTAGGCATGTGTATGCGCCTATTTACACTCTGCGTCTAAAAAGATCGGATTTTTGTGAACAACCCCTGACACATGCAAGCATACCTCCAGATAGAGTGCGACACGCCCATTCACATAAGCCCCCCTCCGCCCCAACCAAAAAAAAAAAAAAATGACAACCAGGCATATTTTATGTAGTTAATTCCTATTTACACAGGGGCGTCAAAAAATTAGGCTTTTGAGTACAGCCACTTAAATACGCAGCAGCAGTATGTAGCACATTCTGTTGTGTAAGTGAAAATTGATTATTTCCTCCTTTGATAACTTGAAATGATTTCCAGAAAGAGATGCTATTTCTGACTGTTTTCTCCTCACACATTGAAAATGAAAAAAAGGAGGGAAAATAAACTGTAAATAAATGGCAATTTATGTTTTCTCATCGAATGTGTCATCTGGCTCTAATTTAGTTCTATTCCAGTGGGGATTGACACTGCCATCAAAAGATGACACATGTTTTAATGGAAGATTGTTTTTCTGTTGGCTTTTCTCCGTTCCTCTTTTGTTTTAATTCCACACACCAGTCTGACCTGACAGCCTTGTTGTTGTTGTCACATGTCATCTGTCATCATGTCTTCCCAGGCCTGGTCGATATGTCGCATGAGATGGAGGAGAAAGACCTACACAGATATTATTATTACTATAATCTAGTTAGAAGTACACGGAGGCTTGTGGTGTGTTGCAGTGAGGTTGCATGCAAGATTGTAATGACCGGCAAAAGAACATGGTGGGTTTAGGTGCAAGATTATAGTGCCTGGGCAATATAAGGTTTGGATCGCCATAAGATTAGGTGCAAGGTTATAGTGCCCGAGCAAAATAAGGTTTGGATTGCAATAAGATTAGGTGCAAGATTATAGTGCCCGAGCAAAATAAGGTTTGGATCGCAATAATATTAGGTGCAAGGTTATAGTGCCCGGGCAAAATAAGGTTTGGATCGCAGTAAGATTAGGTGCAAGGTTATAGTGCTCGGGCAAAATAAGGTGGTGGTTGTCAGTAGGATTAGATGCAAGTTGGTTGGTTGGTTGGTTGGTTGGTTGGTTGGTTGGTTGGTTGGTTGGTTGGTTGGTTGGTTGGTTGGTTGGTTGGTTGGTTGGTTGGTTGGTTGGTTGGTTGGTTGGTTGGTTGACTGGCTGTCTGGCTTGTTGGTTGGTTGACTGGCTGTCTGGCTTGTTGGTTGGTTGCTTGCTTGATTGGTTGCTTGGTTGTTTGCTTGGTTGTTTGATTGGTTGATTGTTGGTTGCTTGCTTGATAACTTGCCTGCTTAATTAACCCACCGTTGCTTTGTTTGGAGGGTCATTAAATTTGTCGAATGGGTCAGCCTGGTGCATAATCTCAATAATATTGATTTTCTGCTGGTCTGGTTCGGGACAGCTAACATGTTTTTAAAATTCGTTTTACTTATTACTTTATATGTCTGACAACCATTAGCAAGACGTTTTGAATAATTCTGCAGCACAATTTGCCACTAGACCCTTCTCTCTTCCCTATTACTGCAGTATCACTGTCATATGTGAGAATATTTCTTTCTCTTTCTCTAGTCTTTTTATTCGCGTCCTGCACTTCACTCAGTTGAGTATACTGTGGGTGAATTCATTAATTAATTCATTCATTCATTCGTTTCTCAACTTTATAACTATGTGCGCCTCTACATCTTTTTTATGTAACTATCTGGCTGAAGAATGTCACAGGGATCAAAACTTGACTCTTTTCTGTGTCCGTCATGGTTTTTCATAATTGTAATGTCCGGTTTTCCCGTAATCATGCACTCCCGTAGGGCGCCACAAATTATACTTTTGTTTTTGGGAGCGACTGGCCTTATTGAGTCTTGTCTGCATAGGTAATGTTGGCAAAAATGCAATGGTCAGGACTGGATTATGTTTGGTTCTCTGGTCACAGTAACATTAAAATTTCGTTGGAGAAATGGTCACGTTAATTTTTCCGGAAAATAACCACAAATTTGTTCTTCAAAAGGGGGCTGTCGTGAGTATTTTGGCCACAGAGCAGGTCCAGTCAACTCGGTTTTTCTTTTTTCTTATTTCTTCCCGAGTACAAAAAGAAAATAGCGTCTAACATTGTTGAACATAGAGAATGGAACGTTTTTTGACAACTTCTTGTCGGGTACCTGAACGCACCCGCTGATCCCTTGACCTTTATTTGAGCCCCAGCGGCTGCCAGAAACTGGTCGGGCCCCATGTATCAATTGCCTGAAATTGTCTCTGCAACAGAGTTTCCAAATTAGCTAAATTGATTCCATATTGGAAATTCCGGGTGACACTTGTGACTCGTGGAAGTGGACGGTAATGAGTTCGCTTGGAAAATAGATCTGATCTTTTTTTATTATTATTAGTTAGCTGTTCGGTACCATTTCTTTTCTCCATACGGGGGAAGAGGTACAAGATGGTAACATCACATAAATTCTTCATATTTACAGTCATGTTACATTATTCATGCTTACACACACCGACTCCTTCCTGTTCAGTGTCTATCTGTCTGTCTATCCGTCCGTCTCCATATCTGTCTATCTGTCTATCTGTCGGCCCGTTTATCATCTATCTATCTATCTATCTATCTATCTATCTATCTATCTATCTATCTATCTATCTATCTATCTATCTATCTATCTATCTATCTATCTATCTATCTATCTATTTATCTATCTATCTATCTATCTATCTCTATTTCTCTACCTATCCCTCTTTCTGCATCTCACTCTCTCTCACTGTATCTCTCTGTCTCACTCTATCTATCTCGCTCTGTCTGTCTCTCTCTCTGTCTCTCTCTCTCTCTGTCTCCCGGTCTCTCTCTGTCCGTCTCTGTCTCTCTTCCTCCCTCTCTCTCTCTCTCTCTCTCTCTCTCTCTCTCTTCTGCCTTACGATTATGGCAGTCCCCAGCTAAAATTCTGGATGGCGGTGGTCTCTCCTGTATTGAAAAAAAACACTCTTATATCCAGCAGATAATATACTCTGCCCTCCCCACAACTACCACGGCCCCCTGCAACTTTCCCCTATCCCATGGGTTCTTTTCTCTGCCAATATGAACATAAAACACTCTACTGAACAGCACAAGGTTCAAACTGGTAACGCATACATAGACTACTATAAATAGAAGAGAAACCTTATGACATTGCATCACGCCTTTCCCTACATCTCTGTTTACGACTTTGTAGAACGTCTTTCCCTGCTTCTCAGTTCACGTCATTCCGTAATGCCTTTCCCTTTTTCTTACGACTCTGCAGAGCATCCTTTCTAGTTCCCAGTTTACGACAATGCAGAACGACTTTTTATTTTTATTTCCGTTTACAACATTGCAGGATGTCTTCCGCTACTTCTCAGTTGAAGCATCGTAGAACGTTTTTCTCTTCTTCTCGGTTTTCGGCATTGCAGAACGTCTCATTTATAAACCAATTTTCTGTAAAATGAACATATACTGCAATTTTACAGTATGGTGCATGATAAGTGTACATATAGTCATGCATCACCTCAGTGCTGAATCTGAAAATGTTCAATTTCTTTTTTGAAATGTGCCTGCATTACGCAAATGTACCACATGCAATATTGCATTACGCAAGTTATAAAAGCTGAAAATGTTACGTCAAATGGGAGCCAGGGGTCTGAATAATGTCCACGGCAAGGAAAGTTTGATAAAAAGGGGGGAAAAAAGTAATCTGAAAGGATAAATAAATCAGACAAAATTGGGACAACATAAAACGTGTTTTGATGACACATGACAGCAAAGCTTCTCTTGTTTCCGTAAACCTCTCATGGCAAAATGATGAAGCCAATTATCTCTGCGATTGGTTTATTGCCAGTGACCTTTACCAGTTTCATTTTGATCTTTTTCTTTCTTGTCATTCTTTCTCTTTCGTTATCGCCGCGGCTTTTATACTTTGTGGCTTTTTTGTTTGTTTGTTTGTTTGTTTTGTTGGACTCGGTGTGAATTATCATATACAATGCTACAAGTGCTTTCAGAAAAGACTATATGCGCCTTACATTTTATTTACATATTATTTTTCTTTTTAAATTAGTTATGAATCTGCTGATAGAACGGGAATATAGAAAGGATGGATAGAACGGGATTCTAGAAAACACGCGGATAGTTGCAAATCCGAATGCCTAATAATAAAACTGACATAATAATATTCCCACGACATCGGTTTTGTATAATCCAAGAAAAATCACACAAGTTGATTCTTGACTGAACACAATCCCAGTAAATTTATTAGTAAATCTAAATACACCCAAGGGAATATACTTTATATACGTCTACCAACTGAATATGGCCCAACAGGAAGTGAGTAACGGAAATGAGGCAGATTATAGAAGGTCACACAGAAAAGCATAACGCCTTAATAGTTCAGCTCGACAACTTAGATGCGACGAAGACCATAGCGTCACTGCTCTACGCTAATGGCATAAATCATTTTTGACACTTTTGAGATATTAAGAAAAAACTGTTTCTTTTCCTGCCATTTGGTGACTTGTGGGTTTATGATTCTATTGGATTATTACATTTTCCTGTTGGTGCATTTCTTTTTCTATAATATTATCTGATAGCCCTTTTGCTCAAGAATGCTATGGTTATGAACCGTCAATTGCCTGTTGGCACAGGTCCGACATATTTATATGCCATTATGATAAAGCAGTGACGATACTATAATATTATGGCGTGTTTCAGTTATTGTCATTTTCAATTTGCATTTCACTGAAAAGTATTATATTTCACTGACGAAAGAGTCTAATTATTTAGGTAGAGGTTTGTCTTGACAAATTTTTAATGATTAGGCTTGTCTTCTTTTTTATATAAAGAAAAGAAAGGGAAAAGAAAGGTTGGGGGGAGGGGGGAGATAAAAAGAGAGAAATGAGGAAAGAAAGAAAAGAAAGACAAAAAGAAAGATAGAAAGAAAGAAAGAAAGTGGTGGCGATGACAATTTGTGAGTGGATCTGGAGAAAGCGGCTTAAGGTGAAATTTTTATACCTGTTTTAAAAAAATCCAAATACGAGAATATTAAACGAAGACGATTTCAAGCAAAATATTTTAAGTGAAAGCAGAAAAATGGCTGATCTTTCATTGTATAAGTAAATGTCAATTTCCCTAGAAACATTTTTCCCCCTTTGGATGGGCTTTGTAGGGAATTTGGTTTTTCACCATAAGCCCAATTTCGCCAGATCCACTCAGTACACATTCCTGCAGCATGGCCACTGAGCCATGAAATTTATTTGCTTTAAAATGGATTAAAATGTTCTTGATTGAAAATTGTATCTTTAATGCAGTCAGTTGCAGACATAAATAAAAGCCAGGAATGCAATGTATTTTTTGTATATGTAAAGAAGCAGAGTTTCTGTCTGTTCACACATAATAAGATCCTGAGCCATCATTTTTATCTTTTCATTGACAGAGTTCCGTGAGGCCTTCCACATGTTTGACAAGGATGGCGATGGACGCATCACTGCTAAAGAACTTGGTACCGTCCTGAGGTCACTAGGTCAGAATCCCACCGAGACAGAGTTACGGGACATGATCAACGAAGTGGACGCAGATGGTCAGTATCATTCATAAAGTGACCTCTTTGTTGATCTCATAATAAGGGGCCATCCATACAGTACGTATGCTAAAATATGGCGAAAAGAAAAGGTTGTAAGGAGCAAAACTTTGCGACAGAAATTCAGAAGAACTATTGTAAGGAATATTGCGTTTTATTGCATGGTTTTAGTATTACGTTATTTCTTACGCGAGGCTTTACTTGATACAACCTTTTCTTTTTGCCATATTTTGACTTTGCTTCAGGGTTGCTGTCACGCCACGGATTTTATTTGTAATAATTATGGTAGGTTTGCTCCATTTTGGCTATTTTTACCCCTCCCCCCCCCCTCCCCGTACGCTTCTCGTACACTTGGCCTCAACCCCACCGCCCTCTCCCCTGTACGAGCTTACGGCCATCCGAATATTGAATGTCGATGTTTAATACGGCCTGGATGGCGCATGAACCATTCATTTGATTATTTCATTAGACACATGCTTAACAACTTAATTTGGTGAAAAATTAAAGTAAGCAAAATCAAACTTTTCAATTGCTGGCCATAATTGAAAAGCTTAGGTATGCTCCCTAGACTGCCCCTACCCTACCCCCCCCCCGGCCCCTTTTTTTTTTCTTCTCCCCCCGTGTAAGCTTTTCATGCGCATGCAGCAGCCCCCCCCCCCCCTAGCCCTCCACCTCGGAGCGTACATACTTCTTGGATGGCGCCTGTGAAGTTTTATCATTAGTATAATAATGCTCGTAAATATTAGGTATATAAAATTATGTATTGTCATCAAGGCAATTGTCACAATATACTTTGAGTTTATGAATTACTGATTATGCCTGGGTTTGTAGACGTCTACTCATGTGTGGGCTGGTGTGTATGTATTGCACTGGGATATGCCGCTCACGTCAATAAATCAGCAGAATTGACGGCGACATGAAGCTCTGCTCTTGACCCCGTGTAGTCCCATGAAATGCCAATCTAATGTCAATCTGTGCTCATTCACAATTTGACATTTCAGTCGCTGTCACGATAAAATATCGCAAGTATGAAACTTGTGAAAATATAATTTAAGCTGATTTCGTTGATGTGTTATTCCACCAGTGCCATTCAGAAGACTGATCTTGAACAAATACCAAGGATTACAAAATAATGTAGCAAGGTGGTAGATTCGTGTGTGTGTGTGTTTTTTGTTGTTGTTGTGTTTTGTGTTTTTTTTTTTGAGTGGCAAAATGTTGAAATTAATCTTGAAATTGTAATGTTTGGAGGCTAGGAGTTTCTCATCCATTCGACTGCAAGTGGAATGAATGAGTCAGCCACGAGTACTTTTCAAATGCATATAACATCAAGTTCTAAATCTGTTGCTACCTTGATCAGTTTCCATATCTGAATTTGATTCAGTTATATCATGTTATTTACGATGACAATGGAGCCGGAAACAAACAGACAAAATATTTTTTTTTTTTTTTTTTTAAATCTGTGTGGTGGCAGCAAGGCTTGAAGCAAAGTCAAAATATGGCAAAAAGACAAAAAGTTGTATGTAGCAGTCTCGCGTAAGAAATAATACAGAAACGATATAATAACACGAGAAATCAAGCGTTCGGTACGTAACCTTCTTCAGACAAAAAAATGTAACAGGATAGAAAACTAAACAAATAAAACTGTCAAACAAATCGTTAGAAAAGGTCGTAGAATATTTAGCAATGGCGGGTACTTGACGTATCGTTTCTGTTTTATTTCTTACCAGAGGCTTTGCTATTGACAACTTTTTTCTTTTTGTCATATTTTGACTTGGAAATGTACAAATTCTTGTGACAGAACCAAACTTTTAAAATCCACTGTTATCACGGAGAAGTAAGGCCTTGTATCCGCACGAAGGGGTCCTGTAGAGGTGAGGGACCATTGTAGTGGTGAATCACCCAGATTTTTTGTATTCGAGGTGGCAGAGTTACGCGCTCTTCCCACAAGTTTCGACGCACGGGAAAATGAAAAGGTGTTTATGAATCATGGACAACAGAGCGGTCCCACTGTGATGAGCTGTTGGCATCTACAAACCGGGCCGACGGGCATCAACATGTTTGGAGACAGCGATCCCTGGGGTATCGTTTCCTGGATTGTTTGCGCTGGGAAGGGAGGGGGGGGGAGGAAGGGGAGGGGGTAGGAGGAACCATCATCACAGCGCAAACCCGGCGGGCCTGAATGAAAACCCTTGGGTTTTTACCAGTATTTCCTTGTTTGGTTTGATATTTGCATTGTTCCACGTGATACAAAGTTGTCAATGTTTGTCATAATGAAAAAGGACCCAACAACGACAATGACAACAAAAAAAAAAAAAGAAGCAGTTGAATCATTAGCACACGTGAAGAATGGCAGGTCATTCCACGTAAATAGATATTTGTTTGTTGTTTTGTTGGGCTTTTAATGTCGTTTTTTAAGCACAATGCAGCTGCTATAACAGGGAGCAGGTTTGGACCAGACGTCAAGTCAAAAAAGCATGAGTGCAATAAAAATGGAAATATTGTCCGGAAATATGCCATAAGTAGAACAGCGGGTTTGTTTAGTTGTTTTAGTTCTGTGTTTGTCTTTTTTTTGCACTTCAGACCAAAGCTAATATTATTTCCCCTGTTAGCGCCAGTGTTTTGAGCATTTATTCATTCCCAGTAATACTGAGAGTATAGATTTATAGAGAGATTTCACTATTGGTCGATTTGCACTGCGAGACATGAGAAGCTCTGCAAAACCATTGTTGGCATGGAGTGGAAAGTAGGTCGCTGAGGTAAACAATACCCGTTTGTGCATTTCCACGGGGCGTAAGAACTTACAAGCGGCTCTAAATAGTTTCAATCAGCCCAAAATATGAACAAACCACTGTAAACAGATGTGCACACTATCATTGGTGAAGGCAGTCTATTTCAATTCTTCAATTTCTCTGTTTACCGTAGCGACCTAGTTTCGCGATTTGGCGGAAGTGAGATCTCTCTTTACATCAGAATCTATACTCTCTGGTAGCCTAATACTGAGAAATAGTTTTCAGATGTGTCCCAATCAGAAAAAAACCCTGAAATTAATAATAATCAGTGAGGAAATAATTCTGTGGTCCCCTAACAACAGACATATTTCAAAACGGATAATCCAAGGGATGGAGAAGGATATTCCCATCTACCCCTACATCCCCCCCTCCCCCCCCCCCCCCAAGTCTCACCCCTAATCTCCATCTTGGGCAAAACTGAGTTAAAACGCGAATTTTCTCCAAGCTAATGCAGCACTACTTGATAATTTTAGGAATCGAAAGCTTGCGTATCGTGATACTTTATTACATTTTTATCTAGAATTCATTTTTCGTCTTTTATGTGTAGATTTTTTTTTCCTTGGAGTCGTCACTGTGGCTTTGTACTTTGGTAGGTTTTGCTAAAAAGGGCTGGCAAAATTAGATTTTCTCCTGTTGTTGTTTTTAAGCAGTCTTTGTTCTACCAAGTCTTATGGTGAGTCAGCAGCTTGCTTGTGTATGTATGTTGTTTTGTTTTGTTTTATTTGGGTTTTTTTGGGGTGAGGAGTATAAATTTGATCGATCGATACTTGGGTCGTTTGGCCGCAAACTCTAGCATTGATACTGCAAGGATGTCCGCTCCAAAATACCATTGCTGGGACATCATAACTACCGATGACTGTATTCAGTGATTATTCATGCTCGCTCCTTACTTCCAATAATTGTCCACGATTACCATCTATCTCCGCTTTTGTGGCCGTGCGGTTTGACAGACAAAAACATTAAAAATACATCAGGTCTGGTGTATGATGAATGAACCTTGGGTTAAGTACAATAATTTTATTACACCGACTAGCCGGTATGGAATGGTTTCATTTAGTGCATGCATTTATTTCGTCTCCTGTTTTTGCGTGTGGCTTTTTTCGATGCGAGAAATACTGAAAAATGCTTTAATAGTATCACTTGCGTTACTGATCTTTGTTGTTGGGTAAAAAATATATAGGGGGTGAAACAGATCAACGTTGGTGTAGGCGCCAGACTGGTGGCTTGCCACCCAGGAATCTTGCTTTAAACTAACACAATAAGGTGTGGGCAGTGCCCCGTCTGCAGTGCGTACTGTGTCATGAAGCAAGATTCATAGGCGGCGAGCCACCAGTATGGCGACTAATCAGCCTCGGTCTGTTTCACCCCTGATAATGACTTTTCACTCTGTTTTCATTGATGCAAATCCTGCATTATCACAGATGAAAACTTCAGTCCGATAATCTTGTGGCTGGAGGTGGATAGGGAGGGAGAAAAGACAGAGAGAGAGAGAGAGGAAGGGGAAGAAGAAAAGGAGAGAAAAAAGGCAAGAGAGAGAGAGAGAGAGAGAAGAGAGAAAGAGAGGGAGAGGGAGATGGCGAGAAAGGAAGAACAGTGAAAGAATTCATACAGACGAGCTCTGGGTTGCAGTAGGATTTGGAACAAAGTGAAAAAAAAAGTGGGAAACAATCGTGCATAGCTCTACTGCAACAACAACAAAAAACAAACAAAACAAAACAAAAAAAAACAGTAGAACACAGAGAATTCTTGTAGGAAAGAATATCTGTATGTTATGTTAAGTATTACATCCACTAATCACATGATTTGATTGTGGGGGTTTTGTCCTATTTTGCATTGAACATGAGAAGGCAGTATCTGATGTTGTCCTTCCTTTGTTGTTGTTGTTGTTCTTCTTTTTGTGTTTCTTTCTTCTTTTTTTTTTTACCAAGACTGTTTTCACCTAGGCAGCCCCGTACCAATTGGTGTATGATACTGTATGTCTTCAGGGTCCCTTAACATCAATCTTTATTCATTACAGTAGGGCTGAAATCTGTAGTGTGTGTTGCTTTTTCTTTTTTTTTTTTACTCCACTTCCCGTAAATCATGGTTGGTTTTTTTTTTTTCAAACAGGCTGGAGAGGAAGGAGTGGGTTTATTTGTTGTTTTGACGGGGAGTGTTAGATTTTGTTTTCAATACATGCATTATTTTTGTTGTTGTTGTTATTATAAGGGCGTCCATGTGTGTGAAACTGAAAGTTTGTATGGATGAGAGTGCGTGTTTTAGTATGAGATTTGGAAAGTGTATGCATGAATCATTGATGCAATGTATAGCGCATTGAGTAAATAATTTTATTAGAAATGCGCTATAAAAATTCTATTTATTATTATCATAATTATTATTATTATTGCTATTTGAGGTGGTTGGGTAGGAGAGGTTATCTCACAGGCTGTGCTCAGATTTTTAAGAGGGCTCACAAAGGAAAAAAAAAAAAAGTGAAACCCCCCTACTGTAGAGGAATTGAAACTGTCAGGTTTCCAAATGGGAACAATTTAGTGATAGTCATTTTATTGGTTGAAGGTGGAGGGCGGGAAGAGATTATCAATGGCGTTGTAAGGGATTTCTGAGCCGGAAACAGAACTACTCATAATGTCCTTAGGAGTAGTACTTGCTGCGAATCAATAAGCTTGAAAACACATTGGATAGTCCGCTTTGTATCAATTTAAACCATACCGTATTTTACGTGTTATTGTAAATTCTGAGGTGGAGATTGAGGTTTGCGAACTTGTGGCGAGTAGTTGTTGATGATAGATGAATAATTATATATACCAGACTGTGATGATGAAAATATTCTTGTTAGAATAGTGATAGATTATGGAAATATTATAGCAACAGTATTAATTTTGTCATTCACCTGCTTTAGATGGTACATTTTTATATGATTATATATATCTTCCTTTTTACCTGACAAATATATTTATCTATCTGTATCATTCATTCATTCAATCATTCATTCAGTCATTCATTCATTCGTTCATTCATTCATTCATTCATTTATTCATTCGTTCATTCGTTCGTTCATTCATTCATTCATTTATTCATTCATTCATTCATTGATTCATTCATTCATTCATTGTCAGCATGATGACATTGGATTATTCTTTGGAAGCGTTAAGAATAAAGCTTAAAGTAATTGACACACTTAACATTATAAAATTACTGGTAACTACAACCTGTTGTGTTTTGTTTGTTGTTTTTTTTTTTGAATGCAGTGAGGCTCTGTGAGTTTTGGTATCAGTCTTTTTCCAGCTTTGAAAAAAAAAAAAAACACAATGATGCGGTTTGGCAAACCATTAAATACAGAACTCGCCCTTTAAGCAGTATTTTTCTGTGGTTATAAAAAGTGGTGAAATTCTACGGCCGGAACAAATAACGAAAGTTAATCTTTGCTTAAGAAATGATATAGTCCCCAAGCGTTGTTATTTTTGGATTCCAAAGTCCCTAAACGGAAATTTGGGACGAAAAAATCGATATGGTGTTCTTTAAGTTTAAGTAAATGGAGAAATTGGTATTTCAAAACAAGGTCAGTGACCGCATTTAAGAGCAAGCATTCTTAGGAAAGATCGGTTGTTGGCCTTTTTTCAGGAACCTGACGTCAGTCTTAATAGGTACAGCTCACTGAGGAGGATGGAATGTGATACCTGCCCCCGGGGGTTAAATTCACCTAATCTAGAATAGTAAAAACCGTTCTTTTACCTGGGCTAAATCAATTTCGCATGCAGGAAATCATAAAAAATAAACTAATAGTTTTTATCCTGCAGAAACCCACCGTTTCTTCATCACCCTGTGGCGTATTTCGCATGCCACATCCGGGCACACAGAGCTAGAAACTTTATGACATAAAGCCCAGATTTTTAAACTGAGAGATGTACAAATCAAAAGGTTCACTTTTTTTTCTTTTTTTTTGTTCAAAAGTAAGCTAAGTGTGTTCTACAATGGCATGAAAGTTTGCTCTCTCTAGTATCTCCACTGAAATTCTGAGTTTTTCAAACCTTCTGTTCTGATTTAAAAATCGAAAATGACTGATTACATTTCATCTGGCCTGTCATAATAATAAGTAAATAAATAAGTAAATGTTTATACCGGCTGCAGCGAGTGGTCAGTTATATTACGATTCGTAATCGGTATTTGAAACGTGGAGAAATAATTTAATGTAGCAGTCTACCATAATATGGGTTTACCACTAAAAGCAAATACAATTATGTACACTGAACTAGAAATAATTATTGTATGTAACGAAAGAGATGACAGAACAGTTATAGTGGTGCCTAGGATTTCTCAGTTCAGCGTTACTGCACTGCTATGAGAAGTTTGAGTTTAGAGATAGCACGTCGACACGATAACGGACACATTATGCCAGGCAAAGGCGAGACGATAGGCAGAATAAAACAAGAATGATAGGACAGGAGGAGACTCTGCCAGGAGTTCCCGCCTACCATCTGCAGCTTCTGTAGAGGTCAATATAGGTGAGCAGAAGCTCGGGGGGAGACGGAGTGGCCGAACGGTTAAGCGATCTGTTTTCTTCTTGGCAAGGCGACGGGTGCCGTAGCAGAGGTCGCGGGTTCTAGTCCCATCTTGATCATTTTTCTTTCTTCCTTCTTTCACTCCCGCTTTGCTTTCTTGAGCACTAACTAGGCACTACAACTTCGTCCGCCTAATACTTATTTTCTCTTGAGCTTCTGTAGAGGGTCATGTAACTTTTTCTCATCCAGTCTGATGGTACCTGTGATGCTGTTGTCGTTGTTTTTGTGTGTGTGTTGTTGTTTTTTGCTGCTATATATAGTACAAATGCTGTTGATGGCGATGGTAGAAAGGATGTTGTTGTTGTTATTGTTATTCATTTAATAAATGTTTTCATAATTGTGTATGTTTATTATTTTTTTCATTTTATCTCTCTATCTATTTGTCTGTCTATCTATCTATCTATTTGTCTGTCTATCTATCTATCTATCTATCTATCTATCTATCTATCTATCTATCTATCTATCTATCTATCTATCTATCTATCTATCTATCTACTTGCCTGTCTGTTTGTCTGTCTGTCTGTCTGTCTATTTATCTGTCCGTCGTGTGGCATTCCACCTGTCCCTCCGTCCGTTCGTCCGTCTGTCTGTCTGTTTCCGCATTCGTGTCTGAAACATCTTGTTCTAACTCTTTTCCTTCCAGGAAACGGTACCATCGAGTTCAACGAATTTCTGTCTATGATGTCCAAGAAATCTGAGAAACACGAGCTGGAGGAGATCACCGACGCCTTCAAGATCTTTGACAAGAACGGTGACGGCTACATCAACGCTGCAGAGCTGCGACACGTCATGACCAATCTCGGGGAGAAGCTGAGTGACAAAGAGGTGGAGGACATGATCAGGGAAGCCGACATGGACGGAGATGGAAGAATAAATTACCAAGGTGATGGATTGTTCTGTTTCGCTTGACATCTCAAATTTGTTCCTCATTTTAGGTCAAAGGGCGTGCTGTCCGAGACAAGGAGGACCAAGACGAACTATTTATCCTACCACTATTAGTAAGTCCAGAAATTGGCGCGTATGAATAAGGCGGATACTAGTGTTTTGCATTCAATTGTGAAGGGGTGTGGAGCCCATTGTTGCATTGTTGACATCGATGATACGCGAGCAAATCGACTGACGGAATATAGCGAGCTCATCCGTCTCGGTATCCTGTGTCTCGGGTATTATAATTATCTAATTATCAAACAGTAAATAATGGCGGCATTGATTCACTGTGGTGCAATTTTGGCCATATTTTTTGCTCAACACTGCAGATTCAATGACGGTTTCAAAATTATAAAATTATCAGCTGACCAAGCCCAATCGCTTTTTGTATAGAACTATCATGCTTAATCAAGTTTCGGGCATTTTTTTAAAGTTGTAAAAATGTAAAGTACAATGATTTCTTTTTGTGCTTCCTTTGGTAAGCCCACGGCATTGGGAGACTGTCTTTGACAAGCCTTCAGTCGGTGCGTAGTGCCCTGCCGCGCATGAAGTTTGAAGCAAGACTGCGGATTATAATTATGGGAAATTGTGTAGATCAGAGAGAGATGGAGAGAGAAGGGTGGGAACACAGGTTTATCCTGGGTAATGCAGGGCATCTCAACTAGTACTTATAAAAAAAGAAGATATATTGTGAAGACGTTAAACGGGTTATTACAACGCCTTTCTACTGTCTCTAGATGCCAGATACTTTATAAAAATCGCCGTCCAGGTCATAACGTTAGAGTGTTGTTTTTGTATTTATCCTAAGGAGTACGAGATATATATATAACTATTTTAAATAAACAATATTTTAGTTTTACTTGAGGATACAGAACTTCCTGCACTCCCAGTTTATAAACTGATTTTACTTAGTATGGAGTCAAAGCATTGCATGGCCGTCCACTTCTTAATTCATGTCATGGGGATGAAATGTAATGTTAGTAGAGCACTAGAGGTGGAGATCCCAGAGGTAAAATTTTTAAGGGACGTGAAGAACTGATAGAGAGAAAGATCGGCACCAAGGAAAATATAAGGGGGGACAATAGAAACAGAGAAGGGAGGTTAAAAAAATACGGGAGCATGTGGAGAAAATGAACAAAAGAAGGCTTGAGAAAGGAGGCGGGTGGGGGGGGGGGGGGAGTAGTGAAGAAAGAGAATTTGTATGGCTGTGAGGAGGAAAGAAAGGCAAGAGAAGCAGGGAGAATTAAAATACGTGTAAAAGACCCAGGGGAAAGGGAAGAAATTTAATGAAGAACATGAACAGTAAGATAGGAAGGATAATGTTATAGGAACATGAGAACTACGGGAAATGATATGGAGAGATCATGTGAAGTAGGGATGAAAGCGAGGTTGAGAGTGAAAGCATAGAATAATTGGATGGAACAGCGGAAGGAAACAAGACGCGGAACTTCCTCCAGAAAGTAAAAAAGTGAATGTGTTTGACAAGACTTGACATGCGTGTGAGAAGAAAGGGGGGGGGGGGAAATCTAGAAAGGGAGTACTGGATGGAACGGAAAGATCGAGAGAGGAAGAATAGTTAATATATATTTTTTAAAGTGTTTGCAAACTGGAATATTTCAGATCATGACTAAGCAGAGTGACATTATATTATTATATGAAATAAAAATGTGAATTTGGCAATGCATACAAGATGTCCTATGAACCTATGGTATCAGTCTATTTTGTATGTTGTATATTTGTTTTTTTTCAGACTATAATGGAGGTAGACAAAACTTCTATGGCCCATTCTGCATGAATGGTGTTTGTTCAGTGTAACCAGGGGGCAATAGGGGCTGGCCATGATACAATAATGGGTTTAACGTGTAAATTGTTGTGTCAGCCGTTGTTGCCCATGGAAACTAAAGAGGACATAGCAGCACAGACACATTCTTTGTTATTTATCTTACCCCGAAACTCTGCTTGGAATTTGTTCACGTGTATAAATTACTGTACAATGATAATTACATTTATATAATTATATATTTACTTCAGATGTGTAATTGATTTAAACTTTCTATGTATGTATAACTTGTCAGTTCCAGTCACATGGAATAAATTGACTTCGACTTGTTAAATTTTTGGGTTTGCCGTGTGTGTATGAGAGGCCCACCGAACTTGAAGTCCCCCGGGCCCCGAGTGCACGCCATTCTTTAGATACAGTTGCTTTAACTGCATTGTGTTTTCTGATGTGTGTATGATGCTATCCAACTCCCCCAAGAGTATATAATAATTGCGATCTTCGCACCAACTAACTATGGTACGCCCGATAACGTTGTCCCATTCCCCATTGTAACCTCTCCTAGATCTTCCCAACTATTTCAGCGAGTTATAGGTAAACAAAAAGGGGGGGGGGGGGCGCGGGTGCTATGCACCGGGGATAAGATGCAGCAGTGTCCACGGGAATATTTCTTTCGTGATGCATTGAACAGTTTGTTACAGTGCAAATATGATTGATACATCGAGTGTGATAATGGAAGGCTTCGTGATTTCTGATTATTTTTTTTAACGAAGTTTGTTTTTTTGTTTTTCTGGAAAAAAGAGGGGTGGGAGGGAGGGGGGGGGGGAGGGCTTCCCAGTTATACATGTATAAAATTTGAAGGTTCATGCGTTTGTTATTCACTGAGGAGTAGGTGAAAATGTGCTGCAAAGTTCTAGAGTTTCTTGTTTATTTTAATGTTAATAAGATTAAAAAGTTCCATCTATTTCTCTCGCATCACTCGGTGAAAGAATCATTCTTTTTTTTTTCTTCTTCTTTTTGTGACCGGAAGACCTGGGATTCGCTGCTTCAAAGCCCATGAGAGATTCAAAAGGCTGAAATGTTCATGAAACGCGCCTTATTCAATTCGTGGAACGCGACCACAGTTTTCATGATCGTTGTCCCATTATTTAATAATAGTATGGTTTTTGTATTGGTGAATTGAATGTGAGTTTAAGAACGATTGTAATGAGCTTAGAGATTGTATTGGACGGGAATGAAGCGCTAGACAAATGCTATTTATTATTATTACTAATCATTACTATTATCAGCGCCGTAAAATATCTCTCATTTATATCAGTATAGGTGTTTATTTCTGGTATTATTTTTTAAATGTCTACGTAATCTTTTACGTGGTATTGATGCTACTCCATCCCACACATCTTGTCAACAAACGACACTTTATAAAAAAAAAATTAGAAGTTCTTAACGTTAGTTAATCTTATCAGTTTTGTCATCCACAGAATTTATCCGAATGATGACGTCAGACGAACACCTGGGATCCCACGATGCAAGTAAAAACAACATGGGTTGACCCGACCTGCCAACTCCTGGAATTTACACACGGTCTAAGGGAAATAATGCAAGAAATACTTGTTCATCTGCTTCGCTGTCCAACAAATCCAGAGTTGTGTGCCTTTATCTGATCAGCCAAGAGCTTGGGTTTTCGTTTCTTTATCAATCAGTTTTGCCTCCGCTTGCTTGTGTTGGGAGAAAAATTGTCGCCTGTGTGCCAGAGCCCAGTTTCAAAACTGTGAAATTTAAACTGCTAATTAGCATGGCAATTTGTGATCTGCTGTTGGGATTATCTAAATTATCACTAGATCTAAGTGTCCGTCATGTATTTCAGGCATCACGATAAAATTGGTCTCACTGAAAATGTGATTAGAAAGAAAAGATTAAGTATATTTATGCAAGAGAGAGAAAAGTCATGGAAACATAAAACACTACTGCAACTGTCAGACTGTAACACACTGATTGTTTTGTTGTTTTTGTTCGTTGTTGTTGTTTTTTTTGAAGGAGGCAAAATATATATCCTTTTATGCAATCTTTTTTTTTTTTTTGCAGTGACCTCCTGTATTTGTGACAATATGTCATTTTTCTTCCTGAATGCAGGATTGCTCAGTTCTTTGGAAATTTCTTGATCCTAAAATTTAGAAACAAATGTGAACTGGGGCAAAAGTCAAATTAGGCATAAAGAATATATATATATTATTTCTCAACGTAGCAGTTGGATACCACCTAGCTGAAGTTAATACATGAGAAAACAACCCTTTAAACAGCATTATATTAATTACTCTTAATGGCCAAAAGTTTTAGAGAACAAGTATTTCTTTCACTGATGCCCGTCTTTAATAAGGTTGTTTTTTTATACAGAAGATACCAACTCTTTCCAAATACCGTTTTTTCTTCGATTAATTCCACATTTATATATTATATATCTACCAACATTTGCAGTTTTTCCATTTCTCATGAAATTTCAACTGAAGATTTACAGTTCCTGTGCAGTGAGAGTGTTTGCTTGAAACAGAAAGTACTACTGGTGTGATATGCAATGTGGCTGTCAACAGAAGTTTGAAAAAATGTTATTGTGTCTAATCTCGTTATTGCAAGTCTGTACTTCACTTCATTCACTACTTCAGAAAAATCTGGAATTGATTTGACCAGTTATGCATACTTACATACATAATAGTTTGGATATTGTACTACCAATTTAGGAAAAACAAGTGAAAGGTGATTCTGTCAGTGTCAATATAGATGAAATAGAGACAAAAAAACAGCAACACTGCTAAGTGTAAGTGTTAAATTGGGTATGAAATTTGGGTTCCCACATTTTTACAAGCATTTACAAGCAACATTACATGAAAGATATTGTGAAGCACAATAGTTAAGCCATTCAGTTGCCTCAAATTTCAAAAGAGATTCTTAAATGTCAGATGGTTGTCAGATGAATCTCAGGAGAAAAAGACATTGGAAGCTGTGGATGGAAACAAACAGCAGTTTTCATTTTCTTCTTGTTTTAAGGAAGATCTGATCACTGTGTGTGAAAATTGCATGAGAGAAAGCTTTAGTTTCTGTTAATGGAAAGTGCAATAGTTCAGGATTTAGAATTAACTCCATCATTGATATGTCAATGGGTTGTCCTCAAACCACTAAAATCTCGAAATGTTAACTTTATGGGGCAAGAAAAAATCTGTTTCATGTGGAAAGTACGAACTGAGATAGACGGTTTGATCACTGTGTAATTTTTGCATTTCTATTGCATTTTATGGTGAGATATTTTTGCACATGAAATTGAATGAGATCCTCTTTTCTTTCCACCAGACAAAAAAAAAAAGTTTAATGCAAAATATTGGCACCGGGTGATTTGTGTTTGAAACCATGGACATGTTGATAATGATATACTGGAGTGCTTTTTTTTTCATTACCTAATTGTCTTTGTAAAATTTTGCATGTGATGTTAACTTCCATTCTTTATTTCTGGCAATGCCTCAGAACTGCACTTCTTTTTTTTTTTTTTGGGTTTGTGAACAGATATTTTATTCCCATTTCTTGCTGATAAACTGCATTACAAACTGGCCTTTCATATTCATGCATAACGCTTTTCATTTCGTTTGAATCTCAACAAGACAGTTGAAGATGAATTAACGTTAGTTCATGGAATCAAGGGACCAAGTGACATCCACTAAAGACAAGGGGGTTTTAATTTTGTCAGTACCCGCTAATTTGTAGCTCATTTCTTTTGGTAGAATTTAGTGACATTATATTATAAAAACTGCAGAAAAACTAAGGGGTCACAGTGAGGCTTAAAGCAAAGTCAAAAATTGGCAAAAAGAAAAAGTTGTATGCAGGAAAGCTTCGCAAAAGAAATAATATCCCAAGGATACAGTGAAATGCGAAGAAAAAGGGGACACAAAAAAATCTCAATATTTTAGTGAAGTACCACTATCAAGGTTAAAAACAAAACAACAACAACAACAGAAAAACAAACTGGAAAATTGAACAGATAAAACAATCAAACAATATAAAAAAATGAAGAATGTGTCATATATATATAATATTAAATCAATACAGTAACTTATCTGCAAGCCCTAGCTTGTACTTCCGCAGAGAACTACGTTGCCCAAGTGTGTGGAGGCTCGAAGACTTTGATTTCTTTGCATTTCATTGTATCGTTTGAATATTATTTCTTATGCCAGGTTTTGCTACATCATACTTTTTCTTTGTGCCAATTTTTGAGTGTAGTGACAGTAGCATTTCATTTGCAAAGAAAGATCTTTAGGGTCTAAGAAATACATGGTTTCCCTCCAGATGAGAATCATTAAACCAGACTTAAATCCAGTGCCAGCCATAGATTTTGTATCTCTGTCATCCACTGTTGATTTGCATTCCATAAGTTTTTATAATGTATTCATCTCATTTACCGTTTAATTAACATTAACTAACACAAGACAAATAGCTGGCTGAGTTTTTGGAACTTGGCATGGCAGTGATCGGAGACATTAGCTCAGTTTGTTATGCTTTAGTAAGCATGTTTGTAAGTCCATACGTATTATGTTTAACAGGCCTAAGAAACTTCGGCATTGTTTTGGTCCTTTTTTATTTCTGTTTCCAAAAAGTTAACATTTTCCAAACTTTTTTTTTCTGAAAGGGGGGGGGGGGGGGGGGCGGGGATGTTTGAAATGAGCCATTAAACTGGGGCCAAAGGCATCATCAAATTAGTTGGAAATAGGAGTAAATGAGCTCATTTTTTTTTTCTAAATCAGTGACTTGTTGGAGGATGCTTGGTACTAGCATCAGCTCATAAAATTCAAATATAACATTTGAGAAATGAGATTAAGCAGCAATCAATTTGAATGTGGTAATCAGTGGATATCTGTCAATTTTCCTCAGCTCTTAATGCATTGGACCCTTAATTCAGGCTTATGCTTGCCAGTTTTATTCATCCAAGTACTGTTGCAGTATAAAACATCTGCAGTTACTGAAATGTTATTTGAAATATTAAAATAATGGCTGGTTGCCACCATATTTTGTTCTAATGCTTTAAAGGCCAAGAATATGAAGATCATTAGTATTGCATCAGCCCTCCTCTTTTGAATGAGGCATTAATAAAACAATATTTGACACCTGTGCCTGAACAAGGAAATGATAGATACAGAGCTATCATATATATTGCTCGTATTTTTTCTAAACTTAAATAAGCTTAAAATTCCTTTCAATTATTAGGCCTCAGGATATTCTGTTCATTATATAACAGATCAAATTACCAATGCAAAAGACATGCATTTTTGTTTACAGAGGAACATGAAAAAAATATGGGACTGGTTTTAGGCTTTATTTGAAGCATTTACTGCAATTTTTACATATTTTTTTCTAAATACACCCAAATCAAAACCAAAGGGAATTTTCTTTGTCATAACCATTTTTTTTTTTTCAAAGGCTTCAGCATTCCTACACATTCTTTCGCTTTATAAATGTCATTAATTAATATACCATAATTTATGGTTTAAATTACTTTTAAATTTGTATGTAATTAAAAAACCTTGTCATTTTTGTGTCTTTGTTAATTTCACATTACACAGTATTGTGACGCTTTTACTTGCAGAGCTGTTTGGCTCTAAGTTTTTTCAATGTCCAATTTTACTATTTAAAATAATTGACTATCAATTTTGATGGCTTTTGGACTTCATTGATTTCAGATTTGTGAGATGCTTGCAGTGGAGGGGAGAGAATGGAAAAATGATACTGAGAATGAAAGTGTGAAAGAAAATTATGAAAGATTGGTGGTGAGGGGCAGGGCTGGTTGTAGCAGCTGTGGGCACAATAACTATAATCATTGCTGTTCTCTGTAAAACCAGCAAATATAGTGTCAGGTGAGTATTGCCTGTACTTGAAAATGACTAGATTACTCTAGCACAGGGCCATCAGTATCCTGTGTCTCACAGGCACCTTAGTTGCACAGTAGTTATGATTGTTACTGTTCTCTCTAAATCCTGTAATGTGATGTTACGGTGTATGTTGCAATATTTTGTTATTGTGCGTACTTGACAAGACTAGATTCCCGTAGCAAGGGCTTCCCTTACACATGGAGCCCAAATGAGAGCAATTGGTCCAATTGGCTTAACTCATTCGCTGCGGTAAGCCGAATATTCAGCTCGCGGATTTTCGCTTCGCTACTGAAAGCCGAATATTCGGCTTGAGTAGACACAGACTTTCCAGCACTAATATCTTAGCCAACTTTACAAAATAATGAATCCCATCCTGGTTCACTGATTTTCCATTACTTTAATGTCTAATGTATTATGTCTTGTGTTTATACTGAGGGAAAGAAAAAACTTCTTCGAACTACGTCTAAATTTCAAACTGGACAGTGTTGAGAGTTCCTGTCCACACCTCAAAAGTTGCTGTAGGGAATGAGTTAAAGCTGGCCTTGGTGATGGGAAGTGTCGGAGATCACAACGTCTACCAGTGTAACACCCTGCATACTGCTGGACCATATCCTTCTGGAAATATTGTGCGACCGTTCATTCACTAAGAGAATCATCTAAGCCAAATGAAAGTCTCTGGAAAGAATATTAAAACCAATAGTTGGATGTTATTAGTATAGGTTCACTGGGACTTACATATTAAGGTCATATGCCATTGTCTTTTTTATTAAATCAACTTGTTTAGTCAATAAATCTACCAACTTTTAAAAACTCAACAAGTGATAAAAATGCAACATAATAATATTCTCTAAGCTTTTTTTTTTTTTAATTTTTAATGGTAGAGCACAATATTCCATTGGGAGCAAAAGTTGTTTACTTGCACTGACAAAATGCTTAGACAACGTTCCAAACAGTAGAAAGCAAAATCTCTCCATTTTAAATAGTCAGTTCACCGAAAAGGTGCTCACCAAAAGGAATATTCAGCTCCACCTTTAAAATACCATCCAATACAGTACATGTACTAAAACAACAAAATTGCTGCTCTGCCGGATTTTTGTGCACGGTTAAATAAGGGAGACAACTATTGACTCTTCTGAATATTTAAACGTGTTATTTCCCTGGACTTGACAGACACGACCATACGACACCTTTTCCATAAAATAATTACTTGTTTGTATGATGAAATGAAAATGTCGCTTCAAACAGCCACTCAGATGAGAACCTTGCGATCATTTTATGCACTATTATCATTTTTTGTAAGGTCCCTAACTGTCACGAGCAGAGTTAAGTTTTGGGGATGTAATGACTGCACAAGAGGCAGCTAAACTCACACTCGGACACAAGCACTCAAGAAATTATAAAAGTAGATGTTTGTCAGGCCGGCCGGGCCGTAATATTACATAAAATATAACATGTAACAGGAAAATTATTTCTTTAATGACAACTTATTATCAGAGAACATAGTCTTTTAGCAAATATTGCCATCTTATATAGAAACGGCACAAAATACACAATAATAATTATGCCATGTGGGCTAAATTATTATTACACACCAGTTTGTGAATGTAGTAGACCGAGAAATCCAAGGAGAAAGCGTTATGCATAATGCAAAAACTTGTGCTGCGGTATCTAAATTCCAGAGAATTATTACAATGAAATGAAACTCATAGTGCCAAAAAATGCCACGGTTAAAAACAACGAAAACAAAAACAAACAAAAAAACTGGGGGAAAGTGAAAAGGTTAAGAGTTCTCATTCTTTGTTATGCTGCAGCAGTTTCTTCCACTATGTGTGTGGATTTGTCCGTCACAGGCATACAGAATGGTCAGCTGTGAGTGGATTGTAACGCACAACCAGCCGGCACCCCTAAGGGTTGACCTCAAGTTTGCACATAGGAATGACCATCGTTCCTGAGTAGATCCGCTGGTTACGAAATCGCACGGACGTCGGTCTGACGTAGGGAACCAGCCACGACGGCAATCCTACCAAACCTACGGAAATTTATGTCGCCTTGACGTGGTGATGTGGGCTGGGTAGTTATCGGAGTGATTATGGTGGGGTAGGTGGAGCTCATAGTCCTGGGGAGAGGGTTGGGTTTTTTTTCCTTTTGGGGTGGGGGGTGGGGGCGAGTACCATTTTTTATAGTTCAATATAACCAGTGGCCGTTTTGGCAAAATGGATAAGACACTGCACAGACAAACAGAAACCAAGCGATACGGATTCAACTCCAAAGAGAACCTGGCGACGAAAAAAAGGTGGGTGATGAACGCCGAGAGTCATGAACTCGATGTGGCCGGGGTTCTAGAAATTGCCAGGAAGTTCAAGGCCGAGACATCTAATGAAAGAATCCACTCTTCCTCTGAAGATCGACATCTGCCTCGCTGCACCTGAGGAGTTTCTTACCACTCAGTTTAGGCCTATTACTGCAGGTTGGGAATTCCCTGTGTCCTACACAAAATGTTTCAACTGCAGATGAATATCATGTAGTTTATGGGTATTTGATATTTCGATCTTTCATTAACCTAGAAATCCCAACGAAATATGCATTCTGAAAAAGCTACTTTACTGGCTTTGGCAGCATGATGTTTAAAGATTAGCTGAATTAATGGGCAAAAGGCATCAGTAGATTTAACAATTGTGTGTGTGTGTGTGTGTGCGCGCGTGCGTGCGTGTGTGTGTGTGTGTGTGTGTGTGTAAAAGAGATAGCATAGTTCTTAAAAGTAGTATTTTATCCTTTAATCATACAATCATGGACATTTAGTTTGTTCCTTTTTTTTTTTTTTTTTATCCCAGGAACCTGGATCTAGGAAACAAAATTGATGTGGAGGTGGCAAGGAAAGGTCCTGGTAGTCTGCAGAGGCAAAACATTTGCATCCTTCTGTAAAGTTGACCTTTCTAGACTTGGCCACTGGGGGATACCATTGATAGAACGAAGAGGCATTTTTTTTTCTTTCAGAGAGTATTTGGATATAAAGGTTGAACTATAAATTTAAAACCCAAAGCGAGGCAACAAACATAATTGCAATGGCCACGGCTCCTTAAAGACGATGGGCGCAACGTCAATTAAATGATAGACCATAGTGGTGCATTGGTTACCTTCACTTGACCTCACAATGGTTACTTTTTTTCTCCTCACTGAAAAGGTCTACTACGAATTCTTACAAAATGTATTACCATTCTCACCATCTCTAGGCACCGGATTTTTCTAGAATAACCATATTTATTACATGAAAGTATCGTGCCCTCGTAATAAATAATTATTTTCACCTTTCCTTTTTCCATTGTGCAAGAAAGTTATTTTGAAATATTTGGATAATATATGTGGATCGGCACTTCGGCAACTACGATTCTTTTAAATGAATTTTACTCAAAAAGGTTGTGCAGTATTACATGGCGGTTTTTATAATTTTCTTTTATTGACGAGAGTGGAACACAACAGACGTGCTGCGGACATTTCCTCGGAATACTGTACTGTTGCACTTGGCAATGGCTTAATAAGTGGTCCACTAAATTATTCAGTTTGTCTACTGTATCTCTAGTGTAATAGCTCGTTTGCTTTAAAAATAGAAGGCTTTTATTGTTGTTGTTTTTTTCCACTATGTTGTTAAAAAGGAAAAAAAAGTAATACTAAAATGAAGCATTCCTAGCCAGCAACTATAGGGATACCCAACGCGCAGGACTGACGTTAAGTTTGCATATAGGAATGGCATCTTTCCTACGTAGATCCGTTGGTTTCGACATCGTGCCAACGCCATTTTGATATGAGGAGCCCGCCCCCACGGTAACCCTACTAATTCTATGGAAATTTACATCGGACCGACGCAAGGTTGCTGGCTTGGTTGTACATCACGTACCGTAGTCAAAATTGTGGTCTTTTTAACAGTTTTGCCTAGTGTTCCATCTTGAAACAGGTCAATGGTCTATATTGGTACTTAAAACACTTCAGAACCATTACTTTTGGTGATACGTATTTATGTTTTTGCATTCTTTTGACGCTTTTAAATTCAAAATTTTAGGTTAAAGGAATTATTGTGTGGGACCTGAGGGCTAAACATTCAGTTTATTGTCGTCCACATTTAATATTCCGCCAAGCGAAATCGCTGTTTTTGCAAAACTGTTTGTTTTTTGCTATAATGGCCAGCTCGCTCGAACAGTGTTGTCGAAAAGTTGTCTCATGTTATACGGTACCCATTTTTTTCATGAGAATGAACGGATGTTGTCTACCCTGTAGTATAAACATGTCCATTTATTGCCATAGGGATCAAACGAAGGATCTACTTTCTTTCCCTTGCGATAAGGTAAATTGCTCCGCTGTCCAGCGAAAGAAGTCCGTGGAAGTGGAACTAGACAGGAATTGGTTCATTCATTCCGACGAATGGCCATTACTTTTACACCAACTCACTGGGGGATAGAAAAACTGCCGGAATAGACCTCAAGGGAGACGTTTTTCCCGGGAAATAAATGTCTTATCACGGGGAGATCAATATCTCAACTGTAGGAATTTCTGGGCGACTAGCGTAGCTCGTTTCTTAAGGGGTGAACATCCGATCCCGGACACAAAGGGAGCCGGCATGGAGATCGGGGGCCCCCGGATTAAGTATTCATCTCATACAGGAGCGTCTTTTGAATGAAGCGCAGAAAGTTCTTAGGTCGGACTTTTCAATGAGTCTGACATCCATTTCTACAGACGTTTGATGTGGTTCTGTCTTATGGAACCTGAAAACAATCCCATAAAACTCTATATTCACGGCCATGATTTTCATGTAAATACAAAGCCCTCTGGAAATAATTTAAGAGTTCGAAATCGAGCCAGATATTAGGTTATTCCTGCTGGGCAATCGTAAGAACACGTGAACCCAATGATCATATCATACAGAGGTGTATGTTGGAGGAATATTTAGTACAGCACTTCAGAAAAGAGTTTTGTAATTTATTTTTTTACTAAGCTTAAATATCCCTGCCTTGTCTCACGAGGTTACGAACTCCAGAACAATGGAAATTCCTCTGATTTACATTCTATAAAGAACTTATGAAGAGGAGCAGAGATATTGGGTGTTCAGCATAGCCATTTCGCCGGCATTCTTATTCATTTGGGGAACTTTTAAATTACATGTATTTTCAAGCGGTTTTTTTTCTTTGGGGGGGGCTGGGGGGGGGGTGGACGTCTTTTGTGACTGAAACCTTGGGTAGCTTGTTTTATTTCCATTCTGTTAGAATTTACAGGATAGTTTTGTTGCTGCGAAATATAGAACGTTGTTTTTTCATCAATATTTTAACCTTGTACCAAGTTCAACTGCGACCCCATAACGTGTCAGTGGTGTGTTTATTTTGGGGGGTGGGGATGCTCACGAGTTCACCCACCTGAGAAAAACTCAAAAGCTAAATTCTAAACGTTGCCTTTTCTTGAGGTTAGAGATCATATTGGGCTTGTTTTGGCTTCTATACTAAATTTTTGCCTTTGGTATGTAGTGTCTCTTTTTCATGACGGGGTTTATTGTTGGAGGACAGTCTCTTTTTACATAGTAATTTTAGTAAGCGAAAGAAGAACAGTATTTTTTGTCTTCGGCTTTTTAATTACGCTATTGTCCCCTAGCAAAAGCAACGCTGCAGGAACATGGTAAAGTTTTCCAAATATGCAACACTGATTATCCGATATTATGGTGTCGGGAAAATCTGGAACCAAACGAAAAAAAAAACAAACACAGGCATGACATTAGTTGTTTGCTTCCAGACTTTTGGGACACCCTATAGTACCAAGTTTACCCCTGTCGCGTCCAGATATTCATTGCCTCAACCGGATATTCTGTAAATGTGCAAAATGGATTTAACGTCGTCAAAAGAATGCGAAACAAATCATTTACGAAATAAGTGAATAGATTATCTATCATGAAAAATTACTGACTACTAAAACTCTCCATATGCAGACCACTGGACAGCAAGCGATCTGTATACTAAATATGGAACATTAGGAGCTAGCGTGTTTAGTACCAACACAAAGTGACAAGTGGCTGTCGAGTGTTGGTCAACGAAATAATCAGCAGATCTGTTGGGTTGAATGAACATGTTTTTTAAGGACGCGTGTAAAGTTAAACATTTGAAATGCCCACCTTGGTAATTGTAGGGGATCTGATCTGGAGATCACCCAAGATCTGAGAGAAAGTTGAAAATGTCATCAAGCTATTTTGTTGAAGTTTAACAATCTTCCGCGCAACAGAGGTGAGTTCTCGGTTGAGTTTTGTATAAACACCGGCAAATGGGAAGTATGGCCACCCTGCTGTTGACAACAATGGCATATTTAATGTTTTAAAATAGCTTTGTTGCTGTTATTGTGTGTGTGTGGGGTTGGGGAAGGGTGGGGAGTTAGCATGTCGAAGATGGTGGGCAGCGAAGGGTATAATTAATCGAGAGAAGCAGCATGGAATTTGATTACGGATGGTATAGTATTGCAGTTATTGGGCCGTAACAAGGTGGCTCCAATGTGGTGCAATTTCACTTCCTAGAAATGAGTGCGTAGCTCCCTGGCGCGCATTACATCTAGAGTACGGTAAGTCTGTACATTCTCATGGAAAGCCTCCGAGATCAGAGAGAAGGAGCGAGATAGGTAGGCCTACTTCTATGCCGGGTACCACATCTAGTCACATGAAACACACAAAACATTAGTAGAGGAGAAAGAGAAGGGGGAGAATTAAGAAGGGTAACTCGTGCTGGCCAA
The DNA here is from genome assembly GCA_963931925.1 of Onchidella celtica. Classification (NCBI taxonomy): domain Eukaryota; kingdom Metazoa; phylum Mollusca; class Gastropoda; order Systellommatophora; family Onchidiidae; genus Onchidella; species Onchidella celtica. The sequence goes on from OZ007569.1 coordinate 41,143,835, forward strand.
ATGTAGTTTTCACACCGACTGCCGTTAAAATTTCTTCATCGAACCTTGTCGGCCAGAGGGCCATAGTTGGCCATACGAAATTATTGGTAGGCTAATGAAAACAGTGTCAAGGGACATAACTCATAAATATAATCAGCATTCATTCCGTAGCCTACCAACAATTTTACATGGCCCACACAGGGCCGCTGGCCGACGGGGTTCGATGAAGAGATTTTGACGATTTTCTGTGTAAAACTGCACTTGGCCACCAAGAGTTATCCGTCTTTAATTGTTTCTCTTCTATCATATTTTCGTTTGTTTTGAGAGGCGGTTGATGTCGCAAAAAAGTGAAATGAAAGTAGACATTCTGTATTTTATTATTATCATTATGATGTTGTTGTTGTTGGTGGTGGTGGTGTTGTTTGGTCATTATCAGTATAATCATTTTATTAGTATTATTATTACCACTTACCCAATCAAAAACTTTCTCACTAGAAAGACAGACAGACAGACAGACTGACAGAAGATAGATAGATAGATAGATAGATAGATAGATAGATAGATAGCGGGTAGCATAGGATTATTGCATGGCATTGATGGCTGGGAGTGTAATGATCACTGGGCACTATGAGCGGGTACTACTCACTGATAGGCAGTATTGTTTTTAATGACGGGTATTATATCTTTGGTAGTGGTTGGTGGGTAGTAAGACGGCGGCAGCGGCCTGTATAGCGATACTGGGGGAGGGGGGGGGGGGAGAGGAGTGTGATTTTGATGGCTGTCTTGGATCGGTGGTATGGTGGTGATGGCGGGCTGTGATCTGTGCCCGCCGGAGACCTTTAGAACGGCCGGTCAAGTCAGTAAAACTCGGTTGTTTTTTCTCAATGAACATGAAAACTTTATAAAAGATTTTGGAAAGGTCGATGGTCCACCAAATTTGTCCTACAAGATTTCAACAGCTAGACTTAAGTGGCTTACGAAAGGGCTAAAATTTGCATCTCTAGCCCTTGAATAGAAGAGGTTGGGCAGTACTACTACTAGTCTATGCCAACTGAAGATCGCCAATGTACCACACAACGTCAAATGGCGACCTTAATTCTAGTTTGTTCCAGCGCCACTCTGCACAATTGAGAAATTCGACACTAAACGTTTGCGGCTTTAGTATTGGGACAAGTAGTTGGAATAAATCGGAATTGTGAAACAGCTGTACATAAGTGCCAAAACGCATTTTAAACAGCTGCCAAAATGTTTATTTCTTATTATTATCTCTTTTACATCTTAAAAGATCTTCAGTTATTTCACAAAATGGAGATTGAACAAACAAGAACATTTACTAAGGTCGCCATATACCCTGGCGAACGCCATGGAAATCGGACACCTCACAAAAATCGGTCAGCAGCTGCGGCTGATCCGAATGCAATATGGACTTTTCCAAATACAAAAAGCAAAGAACCGCACGTACACCGAACAGCCAGCTACAACCGCAACCGGACCGTATCCAGATGCTTGGAATCACCCCCACCCCCTTTTCAGTTTTGATGGAAAATTTGGCATCGCCGCAGACGGAAGAAAGGACTTCTAGCCTTAGACTTTTCGCGCACTTGCCGATTTTGGTCGGACAACTAGTTGGATCGTGATGACATGACATTGAGCGTTTCAGTGAGATCCAACAGAGCTTATGTAAGTATAGTGAGGTTTCACTGTTGGTCGATTTGCACTGCCAGACACGGGAGGCGCCACGAAACCACTGTTAGCATGGAGCGGAAAGGAGGTCGCTGCGGTAAACAATATCCGTTTGTGCAGTTCCAAGGGACGTAAGAGCTACAAACGGCTCTAAATAGTTTCAATCAGCCCAAAAATATGAACAAACGACAGTAAACAGATATTCACACTATCTTTGGTGAAGACTTGTCTCTTTCAATTCTTGTTTACCGCAGCGACCTAGTTTCGCGATTTGTCGGAAGTGAAATCTCTCTATAAATACGCAGTTTCTGGATCCAACCAAATGAGCACAAGGTCTCATTCAGTAGCAGATCTACTATGAAATTAATGAAGCTCAAGATTCAGTGCCCCTAATCCCGGAGAGGCCCGGAAAAAAAAACTTTCTTAATGAGAGAATTTTGGATGTTGTCTTATTGTTGCTGGTTGCAAAGGGGCCCCACAACAGTTCAGATTTCAGGGTCCCAGAAATGTGGGTCCGCCACTGGTCTCATTGAAACTCAATGTCGTTACGTCGCCACCCAACTAACTGTCTGATCGGAATTGGGCAGTGCGAGCCTGGCTTTAATGTCTGTTATGGTAATCCGTAGCCGATTGCGTGACAAGGGAACAGATTTTTAACTACAGAATGACTTCCGATGTCTACACGCGATGCAGATCTACACCGAGGGAGTGTAGGGAAAGAATACCAAATGCCATGGGATCGATGGCTTTGTTTCCTCCATCCCCCGGAACTACATAATAATGGCAGCCCTTAATGCTGTTTTAGCATGCGGCCGGGCTCTTTTTTCCCTTCAGTTACAGAGCCCGTAACTTTCAATTACGCAATGAGGCTCGCTGGGAGTAAATTATTCATGACGGCTTGCGGCTAAGTTCTTTGTAGTTCTCTGTTTTTACCAACATGTCGAGGATGTTGTTTCATTGTTTTTTGCTGTGATTCTCTTTCTGTTCCCGCTAGAGTCTGGAACTGGAAAATAAAGGGTGGGGGAGGGGAAGTTGAAATTATTGTTTTTATTTGTTTCCTTCAACCTCCTGCCCTTTGTTGTGTAACAGTCTAAATTATATTCACGATTAAGAAATAAAAAACATGAAATGGTATCAGCAGCTCAGAATGCCACATAATATCATGAGAAATGCAACAAGCAACCAGCTGTGGAGTGTCAAATGTTGTAGTTTTTGCCTTACGGTATTGAATTTATGCCAGCTTAATGTTTTTGTTGTTGTTGTTTTTTTTACTTTTGAGTATTGCTACTTTATCCTCTCTGTCGTAATAATGGAACATAACCACGGCACAACCTGTTTACATAATCAATTTGTCAATGAGAAGTGGAGTGATAAGAGCTTTAGGAGCACGATCCCAAAAAATCAAGGAGGTAGAATGTAAAATCTGATAGTAAGAACTGAGGTTTCATTTCAGTGTGTATATGTGGTTGTGTGTGTATGCCTGTCTATGCTTGCTTGCTCGTATATTGTGTGTGTATGCGTTATGTGTGTGTATGTGTGTGTTTATGCCCCCGGGAATAAGCAGGTAGCGAATTTATAATAAATAATCGAATGCACAATTTATTCTCGATACAACACCCTTGAGGTCTTCATTATCCTCCCTGTGTGTCGACGCATTATATACTGTATAAAATATTCCACTCAGGTTTGGGGGAATCTAGAGCTACACAAATACTTGGTATTGACAGATGTCAGAGTTTATTGAAATGCCAGCCCTGAGACAACATGTCTCTCACATGTTGGTGGAGGGGGAAATTTTGTAGCCATGGGCAGATCAATACGCTTTGAAAATTTCATGAACCCAAATCACGAGCCACCACGATCTGTCACGCGAGTTTTCGATTTCATAACAATCTCCTCCACGCATGCGCACAACGCCCAGCCCCTGTTTGAATGCGGAAATCAATGGCTGGCGGCCGAGCGAAAAATCGATCATAATCATAATCATAGTAAATTGTCTGGGTCGACTGCGGCAAATGTTTTCAATCTCCCCTGCTGATTCCGCATCCCAGCGTTTCCTTGGCAACTGTCGACGCCATGGGAGTGCTGACGTCACCATCATTGTCGCACTGCGGTTCGGGAGTTTGACACAGCGAGAGGGGGAGGGGGTGGAGAGGGAGTTGGACATAGCCGACCATCGATTAGGGAGCTCGTGCCAAAGCCGATGCTAAGTCCCCGGGGGTAAGGATTAGTTGGGAGTTGGTGGGCTGGAATTGAGAGGATAGACTAGGAGGAGTTGAAAACTGAAGGAGAAAAAAAAAAGGAATCACGTTTAGAAAATAAAGGAATTGGTGCTTATGGCAAACCGTGGTGACATTTTTCTTCATACTTTAACCTCTTCTCCCACCTTTCTCCTCATTCTGTGAAAGTTCATTATTTTCTTTTATATCTCAATTTCTCAGTCAGCAATCATAGGTCAATCCGATGTAGATTTCCGTAGAATTGGTAGGTAGGATTGCCGTAATGGGCAGATTCCCTACGTCAAACCGACGTCGGCGCGAAGTCGTGATAAGCGGATCTACGTAGGAACGATGTCATTCTTATATGCAAAACTTGACGTCATACTATGGATTGGATTTCATTGGGTGTCTGGCTGGCTTTATTACCCTTCTTGCCACCCATTCCTTCTTTCTCGCTTTCAGCCTATGTCTTTTTCCATCTCGGCACTTCGCTGCATTTATCATTCTCATGAGGCGGGGTATGACACCCCACGGGGCAATAGATTATAATAAAATAATTTGAAAAAACCAACCTCGCCCGACTTTTAACAAGACCTAGCGCCGCTCACACTGCTCTGATTTGCTCCCAAAATTTTGCTCGACTGTCTTGCCACTGCTGAGTTCCAAGCCTTGAACCAACAAAACAGACTTTCAAATGATTCCGTGGGGAAAGATTCATGTTCAATTTATGCAATGTCTAAATAACATTATAAACTTGTAGAGCCTGAGTTTTATAATTTGTTCTGAAGTTTGTAACTACTAATGGCGCACTAAGTCAAGTCTCTTTTGTCTCAGATTTAGCAAAGATACTAGAATTAACAAGATAAGACAGCTAGTGCTTTTAGCAAGCACAGATTTCGCACCGCCACCTAGCAGCAAACGCTCGGAAGTCACGAAAAGTGCCGTATTTTACAAAGCCAAATAGAGAAAATACTGAATTTTGTTCACTAATCAGCTATCGCTTTAGGCCTTGATTGACATCTCTTACTACGGAATTATAACCTCAATCGCTGTTGGAAAACTCTGGTAATTTTTTTTTCCTTTAGTCGCAGTAGCACTGTCACAATTTTGCATCATAAATTTATCATTATAATCAAGTATTCTTTTCATGCTATGCGCAATGGGCCCCGCCCCGATCAGCGTGCAAATTGTGATCATGGTTCTTGTTTTTTAGTGGTGCGAAGAAGACAACGTCTCATTTTAACGTTTCTAGTATCTTTGGTTATAGTGTGAGATGCGGTATATGGAAATAAATATGATTTCCCTCAATTGCGATACCGAAACAAATCTGTCTCACTATATATTATTTAAAGGGGCCTCAAAACTCTCTTGAATCAGCTTGTGGTGGAGAGATTCGCGCACTGATGCAAAACGTACTTGACGTGCGCCGCGTCTTATGGCATTTAAGTTTACATCTTTGGCAATTTTGTTTTAATGCAAAATCCAAAAGTGGTGAAACTTGAGCACCATACTTTTCTGTATTCTCTGTTGTTTTTTTTCTCTCTCTCTCTCTCTCTCTCTCTCTCTCTCTCTCTCTCTCTCTCTCTCTCTCTCTCTCTCTCTCTCTCTCTCTCTCTCTCTCTCTCTCTCTCTCTCTCTCTCCTTGCCATTGAGTTAGAACTTGCAAGGTTGGGAGGCTGGGGGAGGGGGGCTGGGGGCTGGGGTGTCAGGCCAAAAGGAAAGTGAAACCGATGACAAAGAAGACAACGTCTATTAAGGTGAAGCTCCAGGAGAAGCAGAGCACTTTACCCGTGGCATCCAGGCCCTCTCAGCCAATGAAATTAGTTTAATTCCACATCCGGCCCTACTTGTGGAAGCTTCCAGAACTCCGACAGTCACGTCGTGGGGGTCTCGGGAGGATATTGGCCGAAATCTAATCACTCTGAGCATTATTTGGAGACAGAGTAGAAATGTCTTGCTTTCACCGGGAGAAAATTACCATTCCGCAAACGAGAGGCGATAGTTCTCACTCAGGCTACAATATCTCTACATTTTCCTCATTCAAGGAAACTGTAATCGTGCCAGAATGGTACTAAAAGCATTTTCCCAAGTCTCTGCAGGCCGGGGATGGAAAAGGGGGGGGGGGGGGGGCAAAAGAAGTAGATGAGAACGCAAATCCCCAGGTGAGAGCTGGCTTGTACACTATTAGAAATTAAACGCAACAGACATCCACTGCCTTTTAAATCGTACCAATTACCATAACATCGTTTCCATTAGTTAATGTAGGATGTTTTCTCTACATGTGTCTCAAAAAGGGCAAGCGTATTGCTTTTATTATGAAGGTTTTATCAATATTACTTATGTGGGACATACATCGACAGCCGCGTGGTAAACTGCCGTAACTCAACTTTTTTGTTTTAATTCCAACACGCCTGCACCTACCGGGATTCGAACTCGATACCTTCTACCCGAGAGGCGAGCACCTTGGCCCTAGACCAACGTGTCCACTGAGATATCTGGCATGCAGTAGAGCCCTTGGCAGCCAGCAGGTTGTGTTGGACTCGTAAGTTGGGGGTTAAATTCTGAGAACCACTGGTTTAAAAACGTTTTCTCAAATGTTCATATTGTAATTATTTTGTATGATAAAGAAAGCTATTAAGGTTTTTTCTTCTCCAGAGAAATAATTATGTAAAAAGCGACTTAAGATGGTTTATCTGCGGTTTTCGCTTTGTAATATTTGTACTGAGTTTCATACAGTGTTATTATCAAATACACTAAAAACAAAAATCTTTTCTGTTCATAATTATTTATAAAATCCGTGTACGCATGCAGCTGCTGAACAAGTCACTGGTTGTCCCCCGTAGTTAACCCTCAAATTGTCCTCCATTCATGACTGTTTTCTGCCCTCCGTCGCCCTCTTTCACCATTCCGCCCCCTCGACGCCCTTTTCTCTCCCCCCCCCCCCACCCCGGGGGAAATAAAAATCGAACCCTGGGGGACGATATCGCCTGCGTTGAGAACCGCTGCTCTAGGTGTTTTAGGTCAACATTTTAGGAGATTTCGCTGTTCTTGCCATTTACACCTCACTTTTCTTGTTTGCATTTTTCTTGTTAAGATTGTGTGTGTGTGTGTGTGTGTGTGTGTGTGTGTGTGTGTGTGTGTGTGTGTGTGTGTGTGTGTGTGTGTGTGTGTGTGTGTGTGTGTTTTCCCCGGGCAGCAGCCTTGTTAGGCCTGTCTTCTCGATTTCCAACTGCCAAGGTATTTTTAATGTGCGTAACGTGCACATGGGCCCTCCCAGTTTTTCGTCCTTCTCAGAGAAGACTAGGTGCTCAATCCGGTCCTGCCTTCCATACGATCAGGAACAGGAATTTCCCCCAAAAATTCCAACACGCCTGACCAGGCCGGGAATCGAACTCGATACCTCCGGCATGAGAGGCGATCACCTTGCCTCTGGACCAACTTGTCCGCTGCCATAGGTTAACCTGACCTTGATTTGTATAATCTATCCTAATCTGTCTGCTGCAACAGCTGCAACCAAAACACAGAGATAAAAAGAAGAAGAAATCAGACATTAGAAAATCTACCCTGCTGACATTTATTTAGTAACGCTTTGAAAAACTTCTTATGAATTTATCTGTCGGGTTTGAGTAGGGATTTGGGGCGGGTGGGGCAATGACAGGAAATTTCGAGCCTAATCGGGCGATTGTCTGACAAAGATTGAGAACCACAGACCTATAGCATATCCCAGAGGGCATCAGGGTATAAAGTCTCAGGTGTGGGAAACCCCCACCCCTTCCACTCGAGATCTATTACCTCTGAACACACACCCCCTCCCCACCCCCAATGTCTCCCCTCAAAGCCACGCCTAGGGCGTTTTAATCTACGCCCACGACGTTCATCTGATCTCTCATTGCGTAGTTTTTGCATTGGGCCATGAGCAACTGCATCCCTTCTCTGTGATGATGGCGATGATCATGATGATAATGATGTTGTTGATCATAGTCCTGGCCATGATGAGGAGTTGCTGCTAATCAGATACGTGAATGTTAGCGTTTAATGATAGCCATTTGTGAAAAAAATGTCTTGTTAGGACATCAACATCCCTTATTGACAGTTGCCTTTCTCATTGTAGCTAGAAAGGACGCAAAAAAGATCCCAGTATGATAATGTAATAATGACAGATTTATAGCGCGCTTTTCGTGACGGCCCAGGGCGTTTCACAGGGAGGACAACAAAATAATAATCCATTCTCATACGAAGAGTCCACGGAAAAAAACAGGCTCAGTCACAGATTTCATGTTCAGAGAAAACTGGTTTTTTAACATTGACCGCGCTCTTTCTTTCATAGACTACATTATTTTTAGATGGCAGTTTTAGCGGTCTGAGTCCATTACTAACAGAGATACTGAATTAGATTGTACGATGGAATTATTTTGCTTGGGTTTGGGACCAATAGGCCATAATTTCTACCTTGCGACTTAGCCTGTTTTTCCATTGGACTCTTCATATACGTACATGCATACAAACACAGCTACACATAAGCACTGTCGCTAACACACTACGCTCACAACATTTATTAGACATGGCACTGAAATTCCATCAACAGTCATAATACTTTTGAAATACATGAGTTGTTTTATTTTTTTAAACTATTTTTAAGCGTGGAAATGGATTCCAACTCCTTGATGTTAGATGGAAGCTCATTCCAGATGGTAGGGCCTAAAACTGAACTCGAAAAACGACCGAATTTTTCCAGATTATAATTTGGCTTTGTGAAATTATTGCTGTCACTAGATCTTAACACATTAGAGGCAGTATCTTAGCTGCCAAATTCCGACACTTCTTCGTGCTCAGAAATAGTGTATTCGCCTCATATGACAATGTCCTTTACAATTTATTTTTCTTTGCCCTCCAGAGGACATAGATCCAGACGTTTGGAAATGAGTTTATCTTCGTGAGCTTTAAATTGTATAGAAAAAAAAAAAAAACACGCCGTGAATTACAAGATTAAATCGTATGTGAGGGGTCGAAAAATAACAGAAGCTGGAAGCCGTTGGGAACAGGTGCGCGTTTTTTGTAACTTCTTATCAGCTGATTAAATGAATACTGCATTTAAAATGTTAAAAAATAATAATAAATAGACCTAACAGGGAAGGTGAGATTAATGTAGACAAAGAATATACAGTGAAAATTGCAATACAGATCAAGGAACTGCTGATAGAACAGGGGAAATTCTAATATATGATAGGCACACAACCAAGAAGACAAACATGCGAAGAGATAAATGAATAGTCAAAATAGTGATGAAAATCAATAGAGCTTACTGGGTGAACAAAATGAATGAAACGTTTCAATAGATTACCAAAGAATTAAAAAAAAAAAACAACCATTTAGAGCGATTGAAGAGGTTGGAAGGGGGTCGGGGGGGTCGGGGGGGGGGGGGCACCAGAAATAATCTGATCTTTTCAGATGGGAATCTTTTTTTTTTTTTTTTTTGCCAAAGTCGCGGTTTAAAAAAAATATTAAGTTAATGAAAGTATATTAATGTTAGTTAACAGGGCGTTATTTCTAATTAACAAAGTTATCCATAACATGCGGTAAGATTAAAATTTTTAGGTTTAAGAAACCGTGTCATATATAACAGGAAATTATTCATGGTCTCACAGGACGGGGTTGCAAGAGGACTGGTGACGTGCAGGGTCCAATCTGTTTTGTCTCGGTTTCCATGTGAGATATGGAGTGTGGATTAAAAACTGGACCTCCCGCACTGAAGAGACGGAAACAAATCTGTCGCGATAGTTCGGGAGTTTCAAAACTGTCGTGAGTCAGCCGGCGGACAGAGGGGCCTGGCTCATTGAGTCAGAAGAGACGCGAAACTGGCCTGAATTGACTCAATATGCCACCAGCCTTGGAGGTGAGAGATAAGAAGCAGGGCTGAAGGAAATGGCAAGTGATTAAGATACAAGAACAGTTGATAAAAGATCATTTTTTCTTATCTGTTTCCAGTGGTTGTCCTAGTGCCGCAGTCTTGTGCCGGAGTGTGTCTTGCAAAAAAAATTAAAGTATTTGAGTTATTGATTTTCCGGTAATGTGTGGCAGGGTAAACTACACCGGCCACTGTACCGTAATAGAATTTTAAATGAAGAGGCAAATGGATCGACTGGTGGAAAGACAGATAGATTGACAGACAGATGAATAGATATAATATATAGGTGGAGTGACAGACAAGCAGCCAAACAAATACACAGTTAGATAGATAGACATACAGACAACACACAGACGGATGGAAAACAGACAGACAGATAGAATGACAGACAGGCGCGAGGCAGTCGGGCAAACAGACAGAAAGACAGACAGTCAGAGACAAATAGACAGACAGACATCCGATCGATCGATCGATCCATCCATCGATAGATAGATAGATAGATAGATAGATAGATAGATAGATAGATAGATAGATAGATAGATAGATAGATAGATAGATAGATAGATAGATAGATAGATAGATAGATAGATAGACACACAGATAGATAGATAGATAGATAAATAGATAGATAGATAGATAGATAGATAGATAGATAGATAGATAGATAGATAGATAGATAGATAGATAGATAGATAGATAGATAGATAGATAGATAGATAGATAGATAGATGAGTGCACTGTAAAATGGGACAGATGAACAAATGGCTCTACTTCCCTGTCATCATAGCTTTCTCAAGGCTTTAAAAAAACCTTTGAAGCTAACACTGTCTACGAATCCATGCAATTACATTTCCCCTTGATTTTACTTCGCCCTTTCATGTCGATCTCGTCCGAAACGCTCGTCTTCAATATAAGCTTTTGCGCAATTTCCCATCTCTTGATGTCATTCCGTGTAATCCAGCATCGGAGCAGTTTGCCCGCAGTTCCCCCAGAGAGGAACGTCCATATTTGTCATTAATTTGATTTATTAGAAGACCGCAGAGGGGCTACGCTAAATCAAGTTATTGCTCTTCAGATCCTGCTCTGCTCGGGGTGATCATCATGTTTGACCTATATGACGGCGCGTCCAGACAGAGGTCTCCGCATTGCTGTGGCCCCTTCAGTTTTATGAGTGGCATAGACGGCGCCAGCATTACCTTATTACAAAGGTTCTTAATCTAATGTTTTATGGACCCCTAAACAATCACTCGTAGGAATTAGAGGGTCCATAATGAATTTGGAACCGGACGAAGAGAAAAAGATTGAAGAGATAATTATTTTTATATATAATAATATATAATTTTAACATTTTTAGTTCGCTTAGTTCCCTTGGTCAACTTCTTAAACAAAACAAAAAAAAGGAAGAGAGAGAGAAAGAGAGAGGGAGCAGAGGGAAAGAAAGAGAGACAGAGACGGAGCAAGAGCGATGTATCTCACAAAGGAAAGAGAATCGGGGATTTTTTATTTTTTTTTGTCTGTGCCTCATTTTAACATAGTTCACATGGGTCATTATTATATGAATCTTATTTGCTTTCATCCAGTTCACAACCGGGCGCTTGACTCAAAACGTTTGAGAATCACTTCTTTTGTTATCTCTCCCAGTCATTTTCTTTTAGTCTTCTTATGTTTTCTTAGACGGTTTGCTGCGTTCTGAGAATGGGTGAAGAGTGTTACAGACACTTAAAGAAAGAGAGATGAAAGGAACAACAGGTACAAAAACAAAACAAAACAAAACTTAATAAAGAAAACTACCAGATACAGAAAGAAGAAAGACAGAATGCAATAATTATATACTGCAAAAAAAAATTAATTAGACCGTAGAAAATTGAAAGGAATTATTCGGGGTAAACGACGTGAAAGAGTTATCACTCAAGGGGGTGAGGGGAAAAATGCGTAAGTTAATGAGAATAGACATGGCAAATACCACCAGAGAGAGAGAGATGAAATAGGGTAGACTGTCGTGTAAAGAAAACAATGAAAAGGGGAGAGGGAGAGATAAGATCTGATGATAAATGGGTTATTGGATAAGTGAATCAATATCGGGTGGAGAAAAATGTAGACAAAAAACCCATACGAATAAATTTGAAAGGATTAATCAATTAATGACATGACAAGAGGTGAACAGTAAAAACAGGTAAATTATATAAAGAATATCAGTGTGAGAATTGGAGAAACTACAAGAAATAGAAATATTGTCTGGGTACGCTATCTCCACTTACTTGCTTTCATGCAGAAGGAAAAAAGCAGTAATGATAGTTGTAACGCCAAGGCCCACAGCGCAGTGGGTCAAGTTAGTTTTCTCTCGGTTTTGTGGACTCCCATTGGAGAGTATGTATATTTATAGAGAGATCTCATTTCCGCCAAATCGTGAAACTAGGTCGCTGCGGTAAATAAGACTTGAAAGAGGCCACCTTCACCAAAGATAATAATAATAATAATATATTGCATTTATATAGCGCCCAACCCCGTCGATGACAAGCTCTGGGCGCTTTAACAAACTCTTACACACACACGCACACACGCATACACAAAAGAAATTCAAAAATATTTACTCTTGTTGCTGTCGAAAAACACCTAGCCTAGTTTGTCTGAAAGAAATGGGTCTTCAGATGGCGTTTGAAAGAACCAATGTCATTAATTTCCCTGGTTGTCTTTGGAAGAGTGTTCCAGATGGTAGGGCCAAGAAATGAAAAGGACTTTTCTCCTACAGTGGACAGATTCATTTTAGGTACTTTCAATTTTGTAGTGTCAGATGATGATCTTAGTTGACGAGATGGAACATAGTAATCAGTTAAATCAACTAGGTACGATGGAGCAGTATTATTGACACATTTGTGACGAATGGATGACAATTTGTACATTATTCTTTTCTCGACTGGCAGCCAGTGCAAACTCTGCAGAAGTGGCAGTGCTGAATCTCTTTTCTTTTTCTTCAAAACAAGTCTCGCTGCATTGTTTTGAGCAATTTGGAGTTTTCTAATATTTTTTTGTGAAATTCCAGCCAAAAGGGAGTTGCAATAGTCAAGCCTTGAAAGTACAAAAGAATTTACTAAAACAGCCGCAGTTTCAGTTGAAATAAGATGTCTGATTTTACCGATTTTCCAGATTTCCATGTATAGAATGCGAATGAGGTGACTAACCTGAGATGACATAGAAAGATTTGAATCAATGTAAACCCCTAGGTTTTTTACTTTTTTTGAAATTTCTATTGAATTAGTGCCAATTATCATCTCAGTTCTGTCCACTTCTTGCAGAACCCGCTCACGGCCTAATAAAATAATCTCAGTTTTATCCTCATTTAGAACCAGTTTGTTTTGGTTCATCCAGCTTTTAATTTCTGTTATACAGTTTCCAGCCTGCTGCAGAAGGCTGTCAACATCGCATGGCAAGGAAGAACTGTAGAGCTGGGTATCATCAGCATAGAAATGATATTGTAAATTAAATTTCTTTATTTCATGTACAAGTGGAATAGTATAGATAGTAAACAAAATAGGACCAAGCACTGAGCCTTGTGGTACGCCATACTGAAGCGCATAGGAAAAAGATCTTATTTTGTTGGTTACAACAAATTGGTGGCGATTTGACAGATAAGATTCGACCCATTTAAGGGCAACCCCTCTGATTCCAAACGATGTTTCTAGCCTTCTGAGCAGGATTTCGTGATCGATGGTGTCGAACGCTGCTGATAGATCCAACAAATTTAGCAGAGTAATATTTCCAGAATCTGCCTTTACTAATATGTCATTCATGATTCTTAATAGTGCAGTTTCAGTACTGTGGTTACTTCTGTAAGCAGATTGAAATGGTTCCAACAGTTCATTATTTCTCAAATGACACATTAGTTGTTGTAATATCACCTTTTCAAGGATTTTTGAAAGAAAAGGAAGGTTTGAGACGGGTCTATAATTTTTCAACATGTTTTGATCAAGAGTCGTTTTTTTCAAAATTGGTGTTACCCAGGCTGTTTTAAAATAATCAGGGACAGACCCACTTAAAATAGAGTTGTTTATTATTTTTGTAATAGTTGGGACCAGTTCATCAATACAAGATCTAACCAAAAATGTAGGAATAGGATCGAGGTCACAACATGTTGATGGGGATGCCATGATGATAGATTTTACTGATTCATTCGACACAACACCAAAAGTGTCTATAGGATTTCCCTGAAACTCATCAAAATGATCAATGGCATCAAAACTGTCAAGATTTTCCCGGATAGTTGTAACTTTTTTATCAAAATAATCAGCAAAAACATTGGGCAACAAATTGTTCTCGTAAATTGTGGGAAGAGGTGTTTCCTTTCTTCTCCCTGTGAGTTCATCACAAATACTAAAAAGTTCCTTGCAAGATGTAGAATTTTGAAGTTTAGTGACATAGAAGTCTTTTTTTGCAAGTTTAATAACACATTTCCATTTGTTCTTCTGGTGTTTGAAAATGTCCTTGTGGACTGTAAGACCAGTCTTTAACCATTTCCTTTCTGCTTTGCGACATTCTGCTTTGGCTGCTTTGACATCTAGGGTGAACCATGGAGCGAACGGTCTGTTGGAGATTGACCTGGTCTTGATAGGTGCATGTCGCTGAAGTAGATCTTGCTGGATGTTATTATAAGATGTGATGTCGCCTTCAAAGTTCTCGAGAGCATTGGCCATTTCCGTCTTGAAGGCATTGATGTCGATACCTTTTATGTCTCTGGACGTGCATATCTTTTTACTGTGGTTTGTTCATATTTTTGGGCTGATTGAAACTATAAAGAACCGTTTGTGTCATGATCACATTAGGATCATAAATGCCGTGCTAGGTCACGACGTCAGTGAGTTAATTTTTACGATCTTGTTGATTATAACCAGCGTAATTTGTCCTTGAGCTGTTCTCGTGAACAGTTTGTTTTGAAACACCTTTTTTCTGATAGATGGAGAGAAGGAGGGGCGAGATAGAATAAATGTATAGCTAGGAATGACAGAGCAGTTCTCGACCCCGTGATTTTGATTAACATAGATAAGGGGCGAGTAAAGGTAGTTTATTTAGACGCTTAGTTGGCGTTCGGAAATTCGTGCATAAGAGTAGAAAGCACGGGGTTTGAAGATTTTAGTAGTTAATGTTTCGCATTTTAAATTTTGTCTAGGAAAAATTGACCTTGATTTTGGCGCAAGGCCATGACAAGCATAAATTAATACTGCAGGCTGAGCTCCAGCGGCTGCACCATTCAAATGTATGAATCTGGACGGAAGGTCGAGACATAGCTTTGGTATTTAAACCCGTGCAGAGCTTAGATAGTGGCCACATGTAGACAATCCATTTACGAAGTGGACGGCGATAGTCCTCAGCCAGATGAGAGACATAGAGATGCAGTTGAGCAGTCCATATTGTGAGGAGCGTGATGTTTTAAAGCTCCAGAGCCTAAGCTACTTGGTTTGATATGAACCCACAGCGTTTACATCCAGCGCTCTCACTCCCAGTGAGGGCCGCATGGTGAGAGTCCATACTAATTTGTAATGATGAAAGTGAACCGTTCTACTTACTTTTGAAGACAGTTTCAGAGCTACCGCCAGACAACGCATGGTTGTACAAGTATTCTCCATGGCGTGTCTAGAGGAAATGTCCATATCATAACATGTCTCATTGAATTAATAGAATTTAAACTGTTATATCCGTCGCCACGTGCGCGGATTCTATTTGGCATCTAACTCATATGACCTGCAAGTAGTTAGAGTGAATAAGTTAGTCTTTATAGAAAGCTGTAGTTTCATTAGTTAGATTCAGTTGCCTTTGAATTGATATTTATATTTATATTTATATTTGTTACATTAATTACATGTAATTAAACTGCCCTACAGTTCTGCTAAAAATCAAAGCAATTGATTTATTTAGTTTTTAGAGTGCAAGTATTTTTTTTGTGTGTTCGTCGATTGTGGGAGCGGACCTCGAAAGAGTGTCAGTCGAATTCTCCCCATCTAACCCACATCGCGACAGTTTGTAAACTCTTAAGCCCCGTGGAAAAGCACAAACGGGTATTGTTTACTGCAGCGACCTACTTTCCGCTCCATGCCAACAGTTGTTTCGTGGCGCCTCCCGTGTCTCGCAGTGCAAAGCGACCAATAGTGAAACCTCTCTATACATACATACTCTCTACTCTCATGGAGATAAACGGGACTTCCCGCGCTAGGGATGAGAGCTAAAATTTAACACTAGAGACTTCTGGTGTTTTGCGGTGACTGGACATAAAAATACCCTGGACGTCACAGTTATGACAGGGGCGTAGTAGGAGATTGACGACAGAGCAGCACGTTTGGTACACAGGACCATATAATATTTCTTCCTGGAGCTTGTTCTGTCCATCTGTCTCTCTGTCCGTCTGTCTGTCTGTCTGAATGTCTATTTGTCTGTCCGTCTGCCTATCTACCTTGTTTCTGTCTGTCTGTCTGTCAGAATGTCTGTTTGTCTGTCTGTCTGCCTACCTTCCTATCTGACTCTGTCCGTCTGCCTACCTACCTTGTTTCTGTCTGTCTGTCTGTCTGAATGTCTGTTTGTCTGTCCGTCTGCCTACCTACCTTGTTTCTGTCTGTCTCTCTGTCTGTCTGTCCCCCGCCTTACCATTATCCTGTTTGTTCCAGACATTCGTATTTCATATCAAACCAAAAAATGAGGTAGGTCAAGGCAAGCTCATATATAAATAAACATAATAATAACATCTTAGATCTCAAACATCCGTGCGACCATTATTATATCATCTCAACCTGTAAACCGCAAACACTGAATTAATAATAGCGCCATGTTCCCCTTGCATCTCCCGCGCCATCTCATATCTTATATTGTTTTCCCAGGCATGTAATCCGGCTTGTATGTGTTGCCCTGAGTGCAGTTGGAAACATATAAGCCTTTACTTGTCATGTTTACAGTGGTAGGTCGCCAGAACTGCTCACCTTCAACACTAAACAACACCGTACTCACGCGAGTGTCGGCGCTGTTGTTACAAGCCGGCTCAGGGGTTTGACAGAGGTAAGCAGCTGATCAGGCTTGGCTGGCTTTCAACAATTGCTGGGTCGTGGAATATACCGATGTATCTCATACTCACAGAACTATATTACTGAAAGAAAATACATCGTTGCAACAGGCCTCAGTTTAACCCTATCACTGCCACTGGCGATATGACTGTGCTCTGCAAATGGATTTTTGAGCTGGAAGAGGTAACGTTGTAATTTTTGCTATCTGGCGCTTTGTCTGAACTGGAAACCTCAACTGAGTACTTCCCTCTGGAGGGTTGATTTCACTGGCTCTGGCAAATCTAGCGTTCAAAATTTAAAGACTTTAATTAGCTAAAGGCAATTATAGGGTTAAAGCAAATACCATTACTGAATTGTTCCATCCAAGTAACTCGGGTTTCGAAGAAACACCGCTTAGCCTATAAATAATTGCTACACCAACACAGGCATGCTCTATTTTAAAACAATATATGATATGTCCAGTTGCACTTTTAATCACCTAATCCAGTCCCTGGAATTTAAACATTTTGCAAGTCAACTTTTGATCACATTTTTGTCCTTCTTGAAAAAAAATGTAAACCTGAGTTAAGTAGATAGAAACATGCAGTATTATGTAACAATTAACTTTTTAACATACTTTTTATTGGCAATCGTTATCTTTTAGGTTTCTTTTTTTTTTTTTAGGCCTTTGCCATAATTATAAAATTTCTCTAAAAATTAGAAATGTCATTTACGTTGTTTTGTTATCTTCCATTTATCTCTGATAGTGATACAGACTGACCCACAACGTTCAAAGAAAAATCACGTATAAGGCCATCCATTAAGTGGGTACGCTCGAATTTGGTTACGTTTGAGTCTTACTCACCTCCCTTCCACGCGCGTTTGTCATACGCTGGGGGCAAAGCCCCCTGTCCTCCTCCGAGCGTACATACTTTCTGGATGGCTCTTATGTGCGCCCAACGTTCTAACTTGGACCCGCTACGCACAACCTCCCTCCTGCCCCCCCCCCTTTTTCTGCAACAAATAAAATTATGTGTATGCTCTAGGGTTGGATGGTTACGATACGGAAAGGGAAAATACTGGCAGCCTGGCATTGTCGTTGGCACGTAGATAATTCATAATTATACTTTATTTCCTTATTTCATATTTCATTGCATCATTTCAAAGAGCATTCTCAGGACATGAGCCAGAGTACTTAATCAGTTCCATTCTCTTAAGCTTGGCCTGTTGCTGCTGCATCGGCACACACAAAGTTTACATTGTTTACATGCCTCTGGTTCAGCTGATTAAATAATACAGTATACAAACACACCTGAAAAGTGCACTGGCAAAAATGTACAACTTTTTATCAGGAAAGACAAAGTGACACGCAGATGGTTGGGCCATAGGACATGTTGTTTTTTTTTTCTGGGGGGGGGGGGAGGAGGGGGTCTTATCTGTCTATCTATCTATCTATCTATCTATCTATCTATCTATCTATCTATCTATCTATCTATCTATCTATCTATCTATCTATCTATATATCTATCTATCTATATATCTATCTATCTATCTATCTATCTATCTATCTATATCTATCTATCTATCTATCTATCTATCTATCTATCTATCTATCTATCTATCTATCTATCTATCTATCTATCTATCTATCTATCTATCTATCTATCTATCTATATCTATCTATCTATCTATCTATCTATCTATCTATCTATCTATCTATCTATCTATCTATCTATCTATCTATATCTATCTATCTATCTATCTATCTATCTATCTATCTATCTATCTATCTATCTATCTATCTATCTATCTATCTATCTATCTATATCTATCTGTCTAATCTATCTATCTGTCTATCTATCTATTTCTATCTGTCTATCTATCTATCTATCTATCTATCTATCTATCTATCTATCTATCTATCTATATATCTATCTATCTATCTATCTATCTATCTATCTATCTATCTATCTATCTATCTATCTATCTATTTATCTATCAATCTATCTATCTATCTATCTATCTATCTATCTATCTATCTATCTATCTATCTACCTATCTATCTATCTATCTATCTGTCTATCTCTCTATCTCTCTATCTATCTATCTATCTATTTCTATCTATCTATCTATCTATCTATCTATCTATCTATCTGTCTATCTATCTATCTATCTATCTATCTATCTATCTATCTATCTATCTATCTATCTATATCGATCTATCTGTCTAATCTATCTATCTGTCTATCTATCTATTTCTATCTGTATATCTATCTATCTATCTATCTATCTATCTATCTATCTATCTATCTATCTATCTGTCTGTCTATCTATCTATCTATCTATCTATCTATCTATCTATATATCTATCTATCTATCTATCTATCTATCTATCTATCTATCTATCTATCTATCTATCTATCTATCTATCTGTCTATCTCTCTATCTCTCTATCTATCTATCTATCTATTTCTATCTATCTATCTATCTATCTATCTATCTATCTATCTATCTATCTATCTATCTATCTATCTATCTATCTATATCGATCTATCTGTCTAATCTATCTATCTGTCTGTCTATCTATTTCTATCTGTATATCTATCTATCTATCTATCTATCTATCTATCTATCTATCTATCTATCTATCTGTCTGTCTATCTATCTATCTATCTATCTATCTATCTATCTATCTATCTATCTACCTATCTATCTATCTATCTATCTGTCTCTCTCTCTCTATCTATCTCTCTCTCTATCTATCTATCTCTCTATCTATCTATCTATCTATTTCTATCTATCTATCTATCTATCTATCTATCTATCTATCTATCTATCTATCTATCTATCTATCTATCTATCTATCTATCTGCCCGCCTGCATGCCTGCCTTTCTGCCTGTCTGTCTGTCTGTCTGTCTATTTATCTATCTGTTTGTCTGTGTGTCTATCCATGTGTTTGTTTATTTTGTCTGTCTGTCAGTTTCTTTTTCATTTGTTTGTCTGTCTGTTTTGGGGCTATCTGCCAGTTTACCTAATTATCTATTTATCTCTCTGTGTCGTTTTTCTATTTGTCTCTTGACTTATTTAATATACTTTACTTTAATTCTGATACTGGCATCCACATAAATACATATACATACACAACCACACAGACGCACGCATAGGCTACGTATTACGACGCAGACGCATAATTATTGTGGTATACCATGAATATTATTACCTAAGTATATAAGTATTGTATTTTATTTTGTTTTATTGGTTTTTAATCTGAAAGATATCGAGCCATTTGAATGCAAAAGGCGTTGCTAAGTCTGGTAGGCGGCAGACTTCTAATCCTGCTTTATAGATCAGGGATAGCAGCGTGCTAGGCTTAGCACCGTGTTTTGTATGGACCATCACTATTGTTTGTTCCGAGTTTGAGAACCCTTTAGTTATTTTGAGTTGGTTGAAGATCCTTATTTAAAGATGACCACAGCCTAAAGCTGGATTTTCATGTCTTCGGCAGGAAACGGAAACGGAAACGTCAAGAATCCATCAAGTAGTGAAACGAAAGAGTGTTTCCATGTGTGCGGAAATGGCATGAAAACATTCTCTCTATTTCACTACTTGACAGGTTTTTGGCGTTTCCGTTGCCGTTTCCATTTACTTACACACGAAAACCCAGCTTTAGGAGTTTGCAAGTCTGTCAAATAAAGAAATATTTCGGTTCTAATGCCCCAGGTCGGTTAGCACAGCAGACTCGTCTTAGTTTGCAGGGGGCCCGCCCTGTCCTCCACCACTGCTGGCGGTCAAGGGCTCCCCACCCAGTTCAGGTCGACCAGAAGGGACCTGAAATCATGGCCGGCTGGAGTTACTACCAGTGGTCGTTCTAGGGATCTCCAAAAATACAGGTGAAGAACCTCTGTACTCGTTTAACGCTGGCGCTGTCCATGATCGCCATAAAACGGTGAGGGCCACAGCAATGCGGAGATCTCTGTCTGGACGTACCGTGGCGCATTGCAGCTATTTAATATATCAATAAACGTCACATCTAGTCGCAGGCTGAACATGTCCTGTGGAAACCTGTAACTTCACGGCGAACAATAGACTAGTTAAGATCATGAGGGATTAGTAAGTATAAGGTAAACATAGCAAAACTGAGAAAATGTCGTTTTGATCCGGAGTGTTTCCATTTCTGCTGACACATAACATAAAAATAATAATAAAAATAACACAACGTTTATAAAGCGCTCCAACCTGTTAACGGACAGGCTCTATGCGCTTGTTATGTAAAACAGGTGGCTTAACTTTACAGGGGAAAAAAAAAAAGCTGCTATTATATTTACGCACCAGGTGCGGTGTCAAATTTAGCAGCCTGATCCAAGCACAGGCATAATATTTACAGGTCAAAGTGACTCAGGCTACATTCTATGGCTCGTATCGTGTTGCATTCTGTATTAGGTCCTGTATTACCTTCAACATTTCTAGTACATTTTGTTCACAGCGATTATTTATAAATAATATGTGCTCTGAGACTAAATTGGATTCCTCTTCACAGGAAAGGGTTAGGGTTGGAATTAGATTTGGCCATTTGACTACAGTGATCTTGTCGCTGGCGGCATGGCCACAAGAACAGTTTCAGAATCTGACCAGAAATTGGTAGCAAAAGCAAAAATCCTGCAGCAAGTATTTTGGGTACGTGGTCCAAAACGCCGCTACTTACGTTATTTCTTTTGTCACCTGGATAATAAGTTGTTTTGCATTTGGTGGTTCTTTTTTTGTGTGTGTGTTGTGTGTTGGGGTTTTATGTCCTTGTTTTATGTTCAACACACTGTTGGTGTTACGAGGCTCGACTAAAGTCCCCTCGAGTTATTATGACTTGGGTTATATGGGGAAGGATGTGCCCTCCAATGTTACGATGTTGAAAGGGGTGATAATCCCCTCCAGTGTTACGAAGGGGTCTTCTCAATGATGGTATTATGACTGCATTTAAATCGAGAGGTATTTAATATCTAAACTTTCGTACCATGCCACACACTAAGAACAATCTGAATAAGTTTCATAAACAGACCTGCAGGGCCACAAATTTAATTACATTAATTACCCTAACAATTTTGTCTAGATCTATTATATAGTAAAGACAACATCATCAGCATCAAATCCAAATTCAATAATACTTCACTAGAATTCTACTCTAGATTCCTATAATATTATTATACTTCTGACTCACTAGCAATCTAAGTACTAATTATATATATCTCAGATCTGGTCTGCCTACTATATGTCAATCAATACACTAATATGATCTCTGGCGACAATGTCATCTCAGCCATTTGTGCCTAACGCTTATAATAATCGAGCCCGTCAATACAAACTGACGTAGTTAAGTCTAGAGATCTACTCTAGGATGGGCTGGCAATTCCCAGCCTCATCCAGACAAATCAATCACAATTCACAGATGTGTATGCCATACATTCATACTAGTTGCAAGTCTATATATATCTTTATCTTGTATTCTTGGGTAGCACTCCTAGTATATGCGACAATCCTGTCCTACTGGATAACTTATGTTCAGCTCCTCGTTCATGGTTGAGTCATCAATAGACAAACACTTACGATTATTCCCTGGTGGACACCAGGGAACGATGGACAATAGCGGTGGGCATATCTCATTCAGGCATATGGATTCATCTCAAATGTCTATAGTGGACTAGACATGAGTCGTACAAAACTTTATGATTCTTCAGGCAGAATCGTGCCGACGCCTGCACAGATTGGAGTTTTCTGTATGGAGTGCAGGATATATGTCTGGGCTGACTTTTATACTGTCTAGCCACCTGCAACTACCGTCCAAATCCCTAGATTTCATTGGTGCGGTCAGCTCCGAGCTGAGCTCGCAGTATAATTTATTCTATTGTATAAGTCGGTTGCGGCCTTGCACTAAGACAGACAAGGTCGTCTTCTAAATAGGTTAATAACAATTAAATCCAAAAATCTTACT
The DNA here is from genome assembly GCA_963931925.1 of Onchidella celtica. Lineage (NCBI taxonomy): Eukaryota > Metazoa > Mollusca > Gastropoda > Systellommatophora > Onchidiidae > Onchidella > Onchidella celtica. The sequence goes on from OZ007569.1 coordinate 41,166,621, forward strand.
AACTTGACTCAGCACAATTCGTGCTTTCACGAACTACTGAATGTCAAAATCAATTACAACCACCTCACACCCTCTAACAATGCTATTACTCCCGAACTGGAGATATTCTGCCGTCCCTAGTTTACCTACACATATTCCTTAACCATTTGCAAGGAAAAAAGATGTTTCAAAACAAACTGTTCACGAGAACAGCTCAAGGACAAATTACGCTGGATCTAATCAACAACATCGTAAAAATTAACTCATGCACTCGTGACCTAGCACGGCATTTATGAACTTAATCTGTTCTTGACAGTTGGTTATGTCAGGACTGAGGCTTGGGCACCCGCAGGGTCGTCAGTGCCTCACAACAACAGTGCCAGAACCTAATTAGGTTGCATCTTGCCCGAGCTTCGAAGATTCGCACCTTGGCCAGCGCTCGGCTGGAGCAGTCAAACACCACAGTAAAACACCTTGGGGAACTGAGGAGGTGTTCATTAATTTGTTGCTTAAGACAGTGGTCAAATAGGCCTACTAGTTGTTGTTCCTTGCTGTGGTGGGAGTTTTTACAGATGGGGTTAATCCGAAAATTCAGTATTTCAGGGCTTTCTGGTGGGGAAAACAAAAGGGTAATTTCAAGTTTTATTAGTGGCTTTGAAATGATTCGGGACCTGTGGCCAAAATGATGATAGCAATGGGTGACTGTGTATATGTGTGTATGTGTTTGTGTGTGTGTTTGAGAGAGAGAGAGAGAAAAAGTGAGAGAGAGAGAGAGAGAGAGAGAGAGAGAGAGAGAGAGAGAGAGAGAGAGAGAGAGAGAGAGAGAAAGTGTGTGAGAGAGAGAGACATTTTGTGGCCGAATGTCGAAAATGTTATTTGTATTGCCTATTTTGTATAGGCTACTTCTTTAATCCCATTTGGGAAATTTGCCTTAGCGTGAGTTGCAGCCCAGTCACAACTGGAGCAGACACGTCGTCGCCACAGTGCAGAGCAAAATGCAGCTCCAACCGGCAAACTTTTCTCTTTTGGGGGGGGGGGGGGGGGGAGGGGGGTCGAGGGGGTGGTTGGGATAAATAATTATGTCCCAATCTTCCAACAAAAACGTTATTGTAGTCACATTCCGAAAACTTTTTTTGGTCAATTTGTCAAAGAAAAGGTTACTGTGGCCTAATTACAAAACTAATTCTAACCTTAACCCTGACTTTAATGCTGAAACTTTAAAAATATGGCCTAGCGCCTAAATAGTTACTCCATTTAGTGTTTACATTATAGGCTGTTGATATAAGTACGTATGCACCCCAAGCGTTTTGCGCTAGTGGCACGTACGTATAGGTACCTGTCTATAACTTATCGAATCCCTAACCCTGCCCCCTACCCGTTCAACCAAAGAAAACAGGAGAAAAACAAAAAGAAAATCTGAAAGAATAATTAATGAAGGCTGTTGTTAGGGATATTTCGGGAGGAGCTCTCTGGCTCTGGAGTCACAAAAGGCTTTAAAATACGTACCCCTGGCGCTAAAAAAAAAACCAGGGGAAGTACATACGAACATTCTACATTGTATGATCTCTACCCCCCACGTGTTACTTTATATTTACTAACAATGCCAGTTGTACTATAGACGCTTCCTGACGTCTTGCCATCAAACCAGCATTGTAACATAGTGGAACGCCATAGCTTACAGCCACACTTGCCAGAAACATAATAATTATATTATTCCCTTGTTTAAATACCACTAACTGACCTAGCGTTAAAGGCGGGTTGAAATTATAATGCAATAATGGTAATTTTCACAGTTGTTCCGAGTTCGCCATAAGCAGAGTCAGGCAACTGACCCACTGCTGATAGGGGCGTCATGATGCTTACTCTTAGCTAGGGTCCGTTTCATTGCCAGGAAGTATCTGACTAAGGAGTCGTAATAGAGTATGGTAAAAAAAAAAAAACAAACATCCACAATTGTGGCTTGGAGGCCTAATAGAAAATTGGTTTGAGCCCACCCCCCCCCCCTTTCCCACCCTAATGTCCTACATTGGTGGTGCTGACGATGATGACAGTGGTGATGGTTGGGATTATAATGATGTTGAACTCGCTGATGAGGTTTGTGGGTAGTGGTTATTAAGGATTTAATGACAATTGTGGTGATCACGATGCTGGTGATTGTGCTGGTGGTGGTAGTGGAGATGGTATTTGATGTCGTCGAAAGTGAAGCTAAAGCTGAAGCTGGTGTTTGTCATTTATTAATTTATTTTTTTTAACCCTTATAATATAAGTGACCTTTAGGCCATTCTTTGTCATTGTTTTGCCTTTCCAAAGAGTCTCAGAAGATTGAAATTCATAGGAGACTACACGTTCCGAGAATACTCTACCTTGCGAATGTATTATTCCTAGCCAGTTTCACCTATGTGTGCCTAAGTAAACAATACCATATGCTTACTAGGTTCGAGAAAACATACGGGTTCCCTTCACGCACATGACACGCAATAACCGTTTGCATGAGGAGCATGGATAATTCGACGCCGACGAAATAGATCGGTTAAACGACAGGCATTTTGGTTTACCTGTAAAGCCTCGTATTTGTCTGGCTAAAGCTAACGCATAGATCTACAGAAAAAAAAGTGAATGGAAAAGCAGGCGCTGAACACAGAATTTCAGAATCACTGTGTATAGTTGCCTGAAATGTGGTAGATTAGTAAAAGGAAAGATTTAGAATAGGAAATTTGTTCATTAAGACAACATTCTACTGGTGGAAGAAATGAACACTGATTAACTCCATTAATTAGTAAGGAATACTAATTAAATCATTAATCAGTACGTGAACATGAATTAGTTTATTTAATTAATTATCATTTTGGGCCGAAAGTTGTTCTTTAAGATAAATTTATTACCTTTTTTAATTAGTAAGTGATCATTAATGACCTTCATTTAATTGGTAAATGAACAGCATTAATTAGTAAATGAACATTAATTGACTTCATTAATTAGGAAGTAACCTATAAAATTATTTTACTTCATTAAGTATCACTTTGGAAGGAAAAGTTGTGCTATAGGATAAAATTTTACGAGTGAAGTAAGATTTTGTCCAGGTTAATTAATGGACTTCTTGTGACTTTGGAAAGAGATGATATTTTCTTCAGATAAGATTCCACTGATGAAACATGAATTAACTAGTCGGGCAGTGAATATTAATTAACTGACTTCGTTTATTATGATCACTTTGAAAGGAAACGTTATTTACTAAGACAAGATTCTCTTGCTGGAATAAGTGACGATGCCAGTGAACCTCGAATAATCACCATTATTTTTGTGATCATACTTCGAAAGCCCTGTTGTTATTGCACCTTTGTAGGTTTTTTCCCCTGACTCAAAACAGTGCCAAGCTCTGCAAAAAAGAAAAGAAAGTGGCTTTATTGAAACTGAAGTATATTTTCTAAGAATAAATGCATTTTTTTTTCAATATTTTTATTGTCGGCGTGTGTACGAAACTGGCGTCTTGTTCAAAGCAGTTTAAGAAAATTGACTAATGGCTTGTAATCCGAAGTGGCAATCGTGGCAGGCAACAGAGAACCCACAGCAAAAATGAATTAAGCGTTCAATATTGAATAAATCAGGTTTCCATGGGGTTTTGTTCCTAAAGTTAATGCGGTACAGTTCCCCGACAGTCGGAATAAACCTTTTATCTAGGTCCATATTAAAAAATTGGTCTTCTTCACAGACTAAAAGACAACAGTCTGCAGCACAAAAGGAGAACTGTATTCATTTAACCTAGCGTAAAACAGTGGCACTGGTAGAAAATGTCATTTCAGCCTTCATAATTATGAACAATGAAAACCACGTAACTTTGCGAGGTATTTCTTGTTTGTTCCAACTCCACTTCTTGCGTTACTGAGAAATTTGGCGTTAAACGTGTGCAGCTCTAGTTATTACGAATTGGATTTAGAATAAATAAGGAATGAAACGGTTTGATAAGTGTCACCGCGCATTTTAAACCAGTGACAAAGTGTGCGATTGTTAAACCTCTTCTGCATACTCAAAGATCTCGAGTTTTTCACTGAATGGAGATAGAACAAACAAGTAGTAATGTAGCAAACAGTAGTTCCGTCCCTCAAAGTGTAAGCATAGCTGCTATTGCTAAGCTCATCCATGACGGACGAAATAACGATAATGAGGCATGTGTCGTGGTGCTGGTGGTGATGGTGATGTAATGATAGCGGTGGTGAAGATGATGCGGCGATGGTGGTGGTGGTGATAATAGTGGTGATGATGATGGTGGTGGTGGTGGTGATAGTGGTGATGGTGGTGGTGGTGGTGATGGTGATGGTGATGGTGGTGGTGATGGTGGTGGAGGTGGTGGTGGTGATAGTGGTGATGGTGATGGTGGTGGTGGTGGTGGTGGTGGTAGTGGTGATGGTGATGGTGGTGATGGTGGTGGAGATAGAGGCGATGGTGGTGGTTATGGTGAATGTCGCTGGTGATGAATATGGTAATAATGATGGTGGTGGTGGTGGAGATGATAATATAGATGTAGTAGTAATGGTTTTTGCTTTTTTCTTTTCTATCTATCTATCTATCTATCTATCTATCTATCTATCTATCTATCTATCTGCCTATCTATCTATCTATCTATCTATCTATCTATCTATCTATCTATCTATCTATCTGTCTGTCTGTCTGTCTGTCTGTCTGTCTGTCTGTCTGTCTATCTATCTATCTATGTATCTATCTATGTATGTATGTATGTATGTATGTATCTATCTATCTATCTATCTATCTATCTATCTATCTATCTATCTATCTATCTATCTAATCTATCTATCTATCTATCTATCTATCTATCTATCTATCTATCTATCTATCTATCTATCGATCTATCTATAGATCTGTTTATCTATCTATCTATCTATCTATTTGCCTGTCTGTCTGTCTGTCTATCTATCTATCTATCTATCTATCTATCCCACTTCGCGTCCGCCCGTTTGTCCTTTGTCTGTCTGTCTGTCTGTCTGTCTGAAAGTGTGTCTGCTCTCTATCTGTGAGAATTTAACAAACAAAGCTATTTTGATTTTGTTGTCTCTTTTTTAACCAAAACTGTACAAAATATTTACATCAAACTTTGGATACTTACCCTGTTCATCTCAGTTCTTTATTATTCAGACACACAAAAAAGAAAACGTCAAAATATTAAATATCTTTTGTAGAGCGGTAAACCAAACATTGGTTATTTGACTGGAATGCGCCAAATAATCACAAGACAGCACGTGTCATGCCAAACATTTCGTTTCGTCAGCTTTCTTAGCTTTCCTGTTTTCCTTCCAAAAAATGAGTAAAATATACTTGCATAACATGATCTGAATCGTTGATTCTGTTGACAAGTAAAAATAGAAATTATTCTTTAGTCTTGGGTTGGAGAATTTATTTTAGTTTGATGTGGTTCGGTTTGGATTGGGTGGGGTGGGTTGGGATGGTTTGAGTAGTTTTGCTTTGGTTTGGTTTGGTTTGGTTTGGTTTGGTTTAGGTTGGGTTGGGTTGGGTTGGGTTGGTTTGGTTTGGTTTGGGTTGAGTTGGGTTGGATTGGGTTGGGTTGGTTTGCATTGGTTTGGTTTGGTTTGGGTTGGTTTGGTTTGGTTTGGTTTGGTTTGGTTTGGGTTGGTTTGGTTTGGTTTGGTTTGGTTTGGTTTGGGTTGGTTTGGTTTGGGTTGGTCTGGTTTGGTTTGGTTTGGTTTGGGTTGGTTTGGTTTGGGTTGGTTTGGTTTGGTTTGGTTTGGTTTGGTTTGGCTTGGTTTGATTTGGTTTGGTTTGGTTTGGTTTGGTTTGGTTTGGTTTGGATTGGGCTGGTTTGGCTTGGTTTGATTTGGTTTGGTTTGGTTTGGTTTGGTTTGGTTTGGTTTGGATTGGGCTGGTTTGCGTTGGTTTGATTTGGTTTGGGTTGGGTTGGGTTGAGTTGAGTTGGATTGGGTTGGGTTGGTTTAGTTTGGTTTGATTTGATTTGGGTTGGGTTGGATTGGGTTGGATTGGGTTGGACTGGGTTGGACTGGGTTGGACTGAGTTGGTTTGGTTTGGTTTGGTTTGGTTTGGTTTAGTTTGGTTTGGTTTGGTTTGTCTTAGTTGGTTTGGTTTTGTTTTGGTATGGTTTGGTTTGGGTTAGCGTTTAGATTTTACGGCCGGATCGAGACCCTCAGGGTTCCTTTAAGTGCCAGCAAAATTGATCAAAATATGAGCACTGAAATTGTGTAAAAAGATATATATATACATCTAATAAATATCACAAGTTCACCACAAACTGTTATAGAAATCAATCTTTCTGACAAATTTGATGGTTAACCAAGCTCCACAAAGTCGAAGAGATGATTTATCACGAAATGATTTCATTTCTACCTAAGTTTTTGGAGTACTAAGGTTCATAGAGCATTCTGTGCACACCACCTTGCTGTTACACGGCTATAAAACACCATTCATTGCTTTTCCTTCTGGTTTCATGGCTTTTTACTCTACGTTCACCGCTACTGTTGCACAACGACAAAGCCAATCTAAAAGGTACATTCCTTTGAAGTTTTGCTTCTAAGACATTCATTCAGTGATAAAAGACGAGGTTTAATCCTGGTGACAAGCCGAGTTAAAGTCACATGTTGAACATTTCGAATTAAAACTGAAATTTATGCGCTTTCAGAGATAAGACATGTCGTGCTGGCATGGTGGCCCCTGTAAACTATGAAAGACGTAGATAGCGTGTACTATCATAATAGAAAAACAACAACTTCAAGTGGTGATAAAACGTCTTGTGCCATGAACTCCCCAGAACTGAAAAAAAAAAAAAAAAATACGACAAAACTGTATCATTCCAGGCTCGCAACGACGACTTTTTTTTTTCTATACAGATTATACCTTGCAGGGCCATGGACTTTACTACCCAATATCAAAGTGATTTTCTAAGCAAGGAGTAGAATTTAGAGGAACGGTGTGGCATGGAAACTGCAGTTAAAATACATTTTAGGACACATTTCAGTTCTCTGTTTGTCTATTCCAGCGACTTGGAAATTGAAGCACAAGTGAGAGAAACAGAGGGAGAGAGAGAAAGGGAGGGAACGCGAGGGAGAGAGGGAGAGAGAGAAAGTGAGAGAGAGAGAAGAACTGGAAAATAATAATTAATTTTCTGATAATCGGTATGGGAAAAATGATCACTTGTCAGCGTTGTAATAAAAATGGAAAATAACCACCTTTTCGCATTGTGAGATCAGAGAAAAATAATAATACATGTTTAATGACATCAGATAATTACCACTTTTCATTTCTAAAATATTTAGATTGAAAATTATAATAGTTAACATATCGCTGATTATGAGCATTTTGATTTGTCCTTTACCTGTTTACTGAAAAGATTGAATTTAGAGGAGTAATTTACATGTTTTCTTGTCTTTTTTTTTATATATTAGTTAGCAAACAAAACAGAATATATCAAGACCTATTGACAGGAGAGTTGGTGAGGGAGTTTGAGGGTTATAATAATGTGCAGTTCTTTGACGGCGAATAAAAGTCACCTTGACTTCAAACATACGTGTAAGATTTACAGTTTCTGACACAGATCTTATCAGAAATGTTGTGTCCCGATTTGTAAAGTTTACACTTCTCTCGAAATTTCATTGTAGACAGGCAGTCACAGTAATGATTGACAATAACGATTGTAACTTTGCTAGTAGGGCCTACTTTTTTTTTCTTTTTTATTTATTTATTTTGCGTGACGCGTTTGACAGTGCTAGTTTATCAGCCGCGAGACTGTCAACGTTTACAGCGTTAGCACTACTTTGGGCCAGATGTATAAACAGCATTACTTGTTGGCTGCTAGTTCCGCTACCCTAATACAGGAATTAGCAGCCTGTTAGATTTAGCAACGTGTGAGGCCCTTTGTTACTACTAGTGATTACGTCCAACCTCAAAATATACAAGTTCAACAAATTTAGGACACCACTGATCATTTTACTGTAATTGAGCGAGAGGGTGACCTGTAAGCAGCTGAAACTTCGCTACCACGCCATCGAAAATTGTGAAACTTGGTGTACTGCATCAATTTTTGACGAAGAGTTACGTGGACACATTCATTTTGAACAAAAATCAGTCCTTTACTGTTATTTATATATTTTAAAAAAATTTGAGCGGAAAAAAAGAGAGACCCATTTTCGCCGAGTAGAATCAAAAAGCATGGCCGGAAATTTCGTCCTTGACATCTCTTTTCACAGCGGTGGTCGAAAATCAACGTTATCACATCTGTGCATTTCTACGCAAGTTCTATTAGATCTCGTCATTGCATCGAATCCAAATACTGCCTTTAATGTAGCCTAGACCTAGATATAAAGTTGGGCTTCCTACAAAGAATCTGCAAGTTTTATCTTGCGCGGGGCGGCTAAACCTTTTTAATCAACAAAACAGAATAACTTAGCACAATTCTGGAATCAGAAAATAATCAAATGAGGGTTGTCGTCAAGGGACTGTGGTAGTTTACATTATAATAAACTATAGTTGAACAATGAGCACAACCTGGGTATTTTCTCTCTTCGGCTTTGTACTTAGACTGCAGTCCCTGACAACAACCGCTAAAACGAGACTTTTATGGACCATTCTGACTTACAACCTCTAGTGACTTACAACCTCAAGACCACCACTTTGAGAAAAATTGGCCTGGGGCACACATTATGGGTAAAGCCTGGCCCCGCCAAGCAATATTTTGGCCATCCCAAGAGGCTGATTCAAAATTACTCTACATACCGGTCTCAGCTATTGAAAAAAAAAAAAAAAAGGTTCGTCAAATCTTTGATTATGCAGGTTGAACATTATTATGTTCCGAACATCCCACATAGAATCCGTCAGGGTTTTTTGTTGTTGTTGTTTTTTATTTGTTTTGTTGGGGTTTTTTTGTGGGGGGGGGGGGTGGGGGGGGGTTGTCGTTGTTGTTTTGTACTCCATTTGGAATCGGCCAGTTTTTTGCTGTATTGTTGTATTTTGGGAAATTTGCCCTTGGGTCATTGCAGCCCAGTGACAACTGGTGCAGATACGTAGTTGCCACCATGCAGCGCCAGTCGGTGGTTTTTGTTTGTTTGTTTATGGAGGGGGGTGGTAAGGATGTACCTTACGTACATGTACTAGCCTGTATAATATGCAGGTTATGTCATTTATAGAAGGACTTTAGGGTGAAGGTATCCGGCCCTCTGCGTCCTCACGTTTTTTTTCAGGCCTGGCCCTTACTTCAATGAACAATGAAAGGCTGCCTTGCCTGATCTAGAGGATCATAAGATAGAGGAAACGATTTCAAATACTTTAAAATGCAGGAGAAGAGTCACCTGACAGGTGAACATTTACACGAATATCAACAGCTACTTTGAACAGACGAAGCCCGATGTTTCCGAGGGCAGACAGGTTGGCAAACGAAGACTTTGTTCTTTCCAAACAATTTTGCCTGTAAAAATGGCATTTCTAATTTTTGTCCATGACAGCTATTTGTTTCTTGTGGCAACAGGTCCACAATGACGCAACGTTTACAAGAAAAACGACGCGTGGTTTCTATTTCCACACAACACGCTTATTGTTGTAAGCTTAATAGAGTAGATCTCTTTCAGTGTAACTTTACAACTTGAGTATGCCGTATTGTGCATTTCTAAAATTGGAACAGGCAAGATGCCAAATAAGGAACTTTATAAGTTGTGAGCAATTCAAAGCAAACATTTCTCCCTTTTTTTTTTTTTACCATCGTTTTCTTATCCCCCAAAGGAAAAGGGGAGACAAATCAACCTTTCGATCGATTTATCTTCATCAGGACAAAAATGTAACAGGATAGAAAATTGAAGGCAGCAACTATTATTCTATAATTTGCTCCTACCACCACGAGCGTCACCATCGCTACAACCACAGCCAAAAACCACGCTACCACCCGGTCTCATACAATTTTTTTTTTTTCACGGTAGACGAGACTTTGCCAGTAATACTACCGCTGCAGCAACTAATGCAACTCTATGACATGTGCTCCCATCACCACTACTATCACCACCACCAACAAACCCTACTTTTAAAAACTCGTTGTCTCCGCCGCCGAATCTCTCTATATCTTTTGGCGCCAGCCCAAAACAACCTTTTTACGGGCTTTAACAACAGCCCTACCGCTACCACTATCACTACCACCACAGTCCCAACCATAAACCATACCGCCACCCACCCATTCTCACATAAACCATTATCCACTCTTCGGTGTTACCGTAAACTGCCGTATGTGTCAAAAAATAAAATGTTGTAGTCCGCGGCAAGAACATTTCGCTTTCGCTCCTTTTCATTCCGTGTTCATTTCTATTTTGTTATAATTAAAAGAGGACACGCTGGTCTAGAAATGAGGTGTTTGTCTCTCATGCCAAAGGTACCGGGTTCGAGTACCTGTCGGCGCAAGCATGTTGGAATTTGGGGATTTTTCTCATATTTTCCTGTCTCTTCAGGAAGGATCGAGCATCTAGCTTTCTCGGATAAGGACAAAAAAACTCGAATGGCCCGTATCCACGTTGAGCAAGTTCAAGACACCCTGATATTTGGAATTCGAAGAAGAGCAGGCCTAAAACGGCCGGCTGCCCCGGCAAAATTGCAAAAGAAACAACAACAAATCTTTACCACCATCACCCCCCCCCCCTTCCAAAAAAAAAAAAACTTCGACCGGCGCTGCACTGTGGCGCCAGTTGAAACTGGACTGCAATGACGCTGAGGCAAATTTCTGCAATTCGATCAAAGAAGTAAACAAATACAAATGCAAAAGAAATTATTACTCGTATGAAATTGTAACCCAGATAGAAACATGGGGCACAGTTCATTCTATAAAATGGTGCTAATGAGGGAATTTGATCCCGATTGACGTTATACTGTCTTTTCTCCTGGCCCCGCAGCAGCAATGTCGGGGCTGTCAAGTGTCCTAAACAACTCACAGCCTGAATCATCCAGGGACCCAGATATCTCATTCCAAGTTGATACATTTTTCATGGCTTTATTGATCAGTCCTGGAGAACTTGATCCCCAGAGAAATAATACCTTTGTGAATTAAACCTGAAAGATTGCAAAACGTTATGTAATTAAATTGAAACTGGGAAAAACTGATACTGTTATTCTTCTCGTGCCTGCTATGCTGGTAAATAATGCTGTCCACGATAAAGGTTTATCTCTGTTCACTTCTTTGCGTTCATGTGCATGACAAAAAGATAACATGACGCCGAAAAATCAGGTCTTTCGTGAGCTCCTCACCACCATCATTATCACTACCACAACCACCACCACAACAATAACAACCATAGCAACAATAATAGCTTTCTTTTTTTTTTTTTTTTTTAATGACCATCTGAAGATGGCGGTCGGTGGCTTGTTTTTTTTGTTGTTGATATTGTTGTTTTCATTTTTTTTTTTTCCGGTTTAACACAATAGATTTAAGCTTCAAGTTGCAGTAGTTAGGTCAGTAGTGCACTGTGTCGAATTTCTTTTTGCGTCGGTTTTTATCCAGACTTGAAATTCCTCCGAATCTACTACTAGCTAGGTAGATGTGTTTCAGTGCCATTAGTGTTCAAGGTCCAATTTAAGTCCAAAGCCCGCAAAACAGAGGCAAAATAGACTTGACCTAGTGTACTATGGACCTGGGGATTTTAGTAACACAGCACTGGAAACTTTCTTTATGCCAACTAGTTGGGCCGCTGACTTGAGGAATACACTGATGTGATTTTTGGAAGTTGAGTTTCGATCACCAGTGTGTAAAGTGAGGAGCAGAACGGAATTTCCTGTCATACTTTTTAATCCTAGTCGAAGAAAATGCGTCTTTTCTTGAAGGATCAAAATGTCGGAACACTTTCGTCTGTTCAACTCAGCTGTGGCTCAAAATCAACGACAGTATTAAAAAATTCGCGAACTTCAAGATCTTTTAAAATATGCCCGCCTAACCTTAAAGCCTTTCTATACGCAAAATGGTATTTTGTAGAATTTAAGTCTTAACGGTTAAGAAGTCTTTCATGATTGCATTGGAGGCCTTACTTGCTTTATAATACGACAATTATCTTCTGTAATCGACAAAACCACGGGCTGTATCTTATTCTTGTAAAAGCAGGAAATGTTTTAATTTTTTCTTTTTTGAATGATAATATCACTTTGCCACAATAACCCTTTCTTTTATTTTTCCTTTTTTGATTTATGAAAACCGCTTTCATTTTTTCCCATGTCTTGCATACTATTTCTGTTTTATTTCTCATTTTCCTACTTCTCCTTTGCGCCCAAAATTTACGTCATGCTCTTGCAAAGTATCCATTTAAGGTTTATAAGTCCCCTGAGTACTGCAAGAGTAAGCTATTTGTGGACAGGATTTTTTTTTTGATCATTCCATGGATACGGAAAAATTGGTAATCCAGCTACATCCGTACTTTTGGTATTGTTAACGCTGAACTTTTTTTTGTGTGTATTTTGCCAAAGGTTTCAGAATTATGCTATAATAACTACGTGTATAATATTATATTTCCTGCAACTGTCACTTGAAAACATACCAACTGGCAAGCTGATGGACTAAATCCCTTGACTAGAGTGTGGCCACACAATGCAGTTCGTCCCCAAGGGAACTGCCGAAAAAAAGGATGAAAACCCAATTCTTCACACACCCTTCTTCAACAAACTTACAAAAGCTTCGTCTCTACCGCTGAATCTTCCGACAGGGCCAGTCCAAAATAGTCCTGTAAGGGATTTAAAAACACTCCTTTTCAGGGCTAAACCTGTCCTTTTGAGGGCTCTGGGAGGAAGAACAAGTACAGTAAAGGAAAAAAAAACACGAAAAATCAAGAGGAAAATCAGGCGTACGAGGCCAAGAGCAAAAATCTTCGGTAAACAAAGATCTCAAACCAAGTCTAAATATCAAGTTTTTTATGCTGAGATCAAGATCTTTTAGAACACCGGAGTAATATCTTTTGAAAAATGTAACATTTGCAATCTTGCATTATTTGCACAATGCATTTCTGTTCTGTGAAATAATTAAGCACAAAATAAGCTCATTTCGTACGGAATACGCTACAATATGGTGTGGTATAATTCTGTCTATGCTTCTTTGTACTGATTGAATGTAAGTACAAAAACTTTTGATAAATATCAAAACAAAACTTCAAGCCTTTTAGCAGAACAAAAGCAATACGGTATTAGCGAGTCATTTCAGATGTTATTTGGTAACAGCTGTATCTCTGAACATCTTTGTTGCTTAATGATTGGAGATTGTTTATGTGTGTGAGCCAGAGTTGTTGACTGCTCACTTTGTTATCCAAATAGAATATTTTTCTCTCATGTTAATACTGAAATATAATCTCTCTCTCTCTCTCTCTCTCTCTCTCTCTCTCTCTCTCTCTCTCTCTCTCTCTCTCTCTCTCTCTCTCTCTCTCTCTCTCTCTCTCTCTCGCTGGTGACCTCTGATGTGATGATGAAACTGATGGTGCTGCTGCTGCTGCTGGTGGTGATGATGATGATGATGATGATGATGGTGATGGTGATGGTGAAGGTGAAGGTGCTGATGATGACGATGTTGTTGTTGCTGTTGTTGTTGTTTGTATTTGGTGCAATTCTTTAATCCCATTTCGGAAATTTGCCTTACTGTCATTGCATCCCAGTTACAACGGGAGCAGACACATCGTCGCCATAGTGCAGCGCCAGTTGGCTGTAGTTATTTTTTCGGGAGGAGGGATGGTAGGGATAAGGTTTTTTTTTAATTATTTTGCTCTGGCAGCGGCCTATAAGCTCTGTTCTTCTGGATTTCCAACTGCCAAGGTATCTCTAACGTGCGCAGTACCCACACGGGCCCTCTGAATAGTTCGTCCTTATCCGAGAAGACTAGGTGCTTGATCCTACCTACCATAGAATCAGGGACAGGAAAATAACAGAAAAATTCCAAAATTTCAATATGGCTGCACAGATCGGTATCGAACCCTGGACCTTCGGCATGAGAGGCGAGCACCTTGCCCCTACACCAACATGTCCCACAGTGATGATGGTGGCTGGTTAGTGGTGGTGACGATGATGATGGAGCTTGATACAACACTAAAGTCCACACGAAACCGTCTCGGGGATGATAATAAATGTGCGAAATATATAAGCAAAATAACAAGCAGTATTACGACTATAAAGAGAAAGCTGACATTTTTTGTGGCAAATTAATCAAGCTAACTCGAACCACCAGATCTGATTATAGTGTTCAGTAAAGCCGATTACAAAGCTGACTTTAGTTTACCAAAGCGGGTGTAATCGATAAAGTTAATTATAATAATGTAGTTTCCTCGGCTGAATATTCGATGTCAGCAGCTGGCTCGCCCGCGTGAAGCTGTATAATCAACTTGGTTGGGTATTTATTCTTTTGTAATATTTTACATTTATATTTCCCCTCACCCCATCACTGAAATTAAGATTCTTCTGTTGAATATTAAAATATTAAATGTCAGAGGTTCGAATCGGTTATCTTCCTTTAATTTGTGCGCAGGTAACAGGGTTATCTGTTCTAAATCCGAAGTGCCGAATGGCTGAATAATATTAATAGTAATAATAATAAATCATTTCAATATTAATAAAAAAATGTATACAAGAAAGCCAACCAGCGCATGTATTTCCTCAGAAAGCTCCGCTTTTTAAAAGTTAGCAAAAGCATTCTGAAAATATTTTACACCATGGCTATTCAGAGCGTTTTGATGTATGGAGTTGTCTGTTGGGGAGGAAACATCTTACAAAAAGATAAAAATAAGATCAATAATTTAATTAAAAAAGCATCCAAAATTTGTATCTGTGATCTGCCATATTTTGATGAGCTGTACACTGGTGCTTGTATTAAAAAAGCTAATATTATTATAAATGACCCCCAACATCCCCTGAACAAGGAATATATAAGATCTGTAAGAAGTTTAAGGCTGTTGTCAAAGAAAACTAAAACTGAGCGCTACTTTAAATCGTTTATTCCATCATCAACTAGGATGTTACAATAATGTCGTCATCTTGATCGTAATCTGTGCACAGTTGAATTATGTCCTGCGTGTCAGGTCAATGTGTTTTAGTTAGGGAAGCATATTGTGTGCACTGTTAATTTTGTTAATTTAGTTAATTTATCAGTGTGTGTGTATATATGTGTGTGTGCGCGCTATGTATCATACTTTCTGCTTCTGTAACTGTATTGTTATGTATTCAATGATCAAAACAAATTTCCTTGTACAAGGACGAATAAAATTTATTTTATCTTATCTTATCTTATCTTATCTTAATAGTCGTAAATTTTCAAATTTTGTCGCAGAACAAAATACGTAATGGAAAATACATACATGGGGCAAAAAACACACGACTAAACAGTAGAAAAATCTACATACTTTTAAATAATGGGATATAGTAAAAATATTTATATGTACAGTGTACATTAGCTAAAAACAAAAAAAACATACAATAGAAAAAAATACATACGATGAAAAAAATACATGCAGGCAGAGCAGAAAGACAAGCACATGTATGTACAGTGGGGAAAAAAACACACAGTAGAAAAAAATACATACTGTGGGGAAAAATACACCATGTAGAAGGAAATAAATACAGGTGGGAAAATATAGTAGAAAACAACCTGACATGTCGCTGCTGTATGCCTACAAGCTGCGTCGAGAACTTTGGTCTGATTTGGGCTTTAATTGGTGATCCTCCATAGAACTTTTCGCTTCGATCCCCAGATTTTTCTTGTACGAGTGCATGTGTTTCTTTGTGGCTAAAGTGAAAAACTAGGAGTGATAGGCAGTCAAGTTGCCGCTGGAAACTTAAGTAAGATGATTTAGAAAACATTCTTCTTCTGAACTGCCTTTTCTTTCTTTCTTTCTTTCTTTCTTTCTTTCCTTCTGGCTTTATTTACTTCTTTCTTTCTTTCTTAATTGTTTTCATGGTGGTTGCTCTCTCCATCATCTTCTTCCCTGCATAAAATCTTCTCTATCTACCTCCCTGCCCCACCTCCCAGGGTCCCAAACTTCGATTTCTTCATTTCAGATGGCTGTTTATGGATAGATGGATGGATGGGTGGGTGGGTGGGTGTGTGATTGGATGGATGAATTGGTGGATCGATGGACAGACGGACACACAGATTCGTGGATGGATGGATGGATGCATGAATGGATGAGTCTACCTGTCTTCCTTCCTATAGATCTATCAATCTATCGATCTATCTGTCTATCTATCTATCTATCTATCTATCTATCTATCTATCTATCTATCTATCTATCTATCTATCTATCTATCTATCATCTATCTATCTATCTATCTATCTATCTATCTATCTGATTATCTATCTATCTATCTATCTATCTGTCTGTCTGTCTATCTGATTATCTATCTATCTATCTATCTATCTATCTATCATCTATCTATCTATCTATCTATCTATCTATCTATCTATCTATCTATCTATCTATCTATCTGATTATCTATCTATCTATCTATCTATCTATCTATCTATCTATCTATCTATCTATCTATGGTATACGATGTTATATTCTATAATGCCAATAAAGATTTGTGTAACTACCTTCCTACTTACCTTTCTACCTAGCTACCTGCCTGCTTAACGGTCTACCTACCTACCTACAAACACACATACACACAAACATACAGACACATGGAACCACAAGGAGATTTAACACCCAAATTCTCACATGCAGGTCTCGCTCAAAATCCCATGCTCAGACACGTGCGTTCATTCACACACAATAATAATCTGGCCACGCTAGGAACGAAAAGAAAAGCTATTGGCATTCCCCAGTTTACCTATGAACGCGACGGGGAAAAGAAAGAGAGAGAGAGAAGGGGGGGGGGGGGGGGAAAGGGCGAAAAACAAGTTCAAACTAACATGGCGATCAGTACAGTATCCCCTATCCGCAATGCGGCAATGCTACAGTTCACAAACAAACGTAACATGTGTGCGTTCATTTCCACTCGCGGGGGGGGGGGGGGGCATGGGCGAGCAGGATTGTGAGTAGGGGAGGGGGTGGGGTGGATAGGAGCCGGGAGAGAGAGAGAGTGGGTGGGGCTGGCTGCGGACTGGCGACAAGATGTACTTTCCAGTTTCCAGTCCCTGCGACAGCCACCACCACCGTTCAGTAGTAGTTGCTGCTGCTGTTATTTTGACAAAAGTCGATGGTGCGGATTGCGGCATCCACTCACGTATTCCTCCTGTCCCCGCCCCCCTCCGGCGCACCTTTCCATCCCCTCACCCCACCGGTAACGGCTTTGAGCGGTAATTATTTAGCTCATAGCAGGCCTTTCAACCCAGCTGCCACAAGGATTAGCAGCTTCATCAAGCTGTGAAACAATGATGAACGTCCATTTTATTTTGTGGAAGCCGTTTCGGTGTCCAGAGCCCAGTGACGTAACCGTAGAACAACAAGGAGAGTATGCATTATGGGATGACATTTTGATTTTAATTAAAATTAACAAAAGATGAGGATAGACAAAATCAGAGAGAGAAAGACTCATGGAGATGGAGGGAGACAGAGAGAGAGAAAAGGACGACAAAATGATAAAAGTAACGAGAGAACTGGGAAAGGTTATATTACATTCTGTTGACAGAGCTGTTGTTTTCAAATTGCTGGCAGACAATCAAATTCAGCAGGGATACTTAAACAGCTAATTTAACAGAGACAAAATTAAGCTAATACTGTAGCGTAAAAAAAATTACATAAAGTTTAAAACAGGTGGCTTAAAGCAGAGAGACAAACTGGCATTTTATTATACAGAGATTAAAACAAGAAGCCAAAGGTAGAGAGACTAAAACAAATGGTTTAACATAGACAAACTGGCATTTTATTATATTATAGAGATTACATAGGCAAACTGGCATTTTATTATATAGAGATTAAAACAAGAAGCTTAAGGTAGAGAGACTAAAACAAATAGTTTAACATTGACAAACTGGCATTTTATTATATTATAGAGATTAAAACAAGAAGCTTAAGGTAGAGTGACTAAAACGAATAATTTAACACAGAGAAATTAAAACAAAAATACTTTAACATAGAGAAACTCAAATTGGTAGTTTATCATAATAAAATTTAAAACAAGTAGCTTAAGGTGGGGAGACTAAAACGAAATTGTAGTTTAACATAAAGAAAGTAAAACTGATAGTTTATTATGTTGAAACTGCATGTAAAACACGCAGTTTAACATAAAGAGACTCTACATATTTTAAAATAGTTTAATATAGAGGGAGGCAAAACTAAAAACATGAAATAGAATGAGCTTGAATGGGAAATACAAACATAGCCACAAGGGAGAAGCGCACTTGAATGGCAGTAGCGAAGGTGTGGATAATACATCGAAAATAGACAGAATAGGATTGCGTTAAGCAAACAAGCAGAAAAGCAGACAGACCGAGAAACAGACAAAATGAACTTCAATAGGAATTGCAAAGAAGCCACGGAAGAGACACGATCCTAAACGATTGTGCGCTGGTTGTAAATGGAGCCACTAAATTGGCATTGTGTTAAACAGACAAAGAGAAAACGAAACAGCAAAACAATGTGATAATGCCCATGTCCAGAAGCTAAGCTTTGGTTTCACAATCATCAAAAGACAAAAGGACGAGATCAGCGACCTCCCGCGTAACAGATAATGAAGGAGTGGGTGAATGAAAAAGATTCATTGAAACGAAATCAAAAGGTAGTTAAAAAAAAAAAAAAAACTTGCACCAGGCTTCCTTGAACAAAACAAAATACAAAAGAGATTCTTGGCTTTGGAGAGACAAAGAGAACACTTGAATGAAAGAAAGACCTTGAAGCACAGAAAATGCAAAGCCAGGATGGAAATGTAAAACCCGAAAACAGCTTTTGTTTGCTCTCTCTCTCTCTCTCTCTCTCTCTCTCTCTCTCTCGTACTCTCTCTCCCTCCCTCACTCACTCATTCACTCCTCTCTCTATCTCTCTATCCCTCTCTTTCTACATCTCTCTCTCCCTCCACTTCATTCTCTCTCTCTCTCTCGCTTCCTCCATCCCTCTCTCTCCCTCTACCCTCTCATTTCCCCTTCCCTCTTTCTCTCTATAGATCGATCTTCATTGAATCATCCCCCTAGCTGACACTAAGTACTGCGTCCATAGCCCCTCCACATTTTTGCCTTAATTCCAAGACCGGTGTTTGCACAAAGAGTCACCCGATGCGGCACTTTATCCGGTGTCGCAAAGGTCTTGAGAGGGTAAGTCAACACTGGTAAGCTACATGCTTTTCTTCGAGGTCTGTTTCCTCTTTCGAAACAGTTCTATTATGTAACGACGGGTCCTCTCGTTTTCAGTTTGTCTATACCCTCTTTCTCTCGAACACAATATAATTATGCACAAAAAGACATTAAGCACGCCCACCGACTTCCCTTTCCCCATGCATGCTGTGTGCTGTTTTCAAGGTTGATAGGAATATCTTTGGGGGGGGGGGGGTGGGGGGATGATGTATCTTTTTCTTTCTTTCTTTTTTTTTCGCAGGGCGCATTTAACAAAGATACTAGAAATGATAAAATGAGACAGCTAGTGCTTTTATCGTGCACAGATTTCGCACCGCCACCTGGCGGCAAACGCGCGGAAGTCAGTGCCGTATTTTACAAAGTCAAATAGTGTAAATATTGAAATCTGTTCACTGTTCAGCTATCGCTATAGGCCTTGATTGACGTCACTTATTGTGGAATTAAAACCTCAGTCGCTGTGGGAAAAACTCTGGCTATTTTTCCTTTGTTTAGTCGTAGTCGCACTGTCACAATTTTGCATCATAAATTTACCATTATTATATCAACCATTCTTTTTATACTATGCGCCATGGGCCCCACCCCCCGATCAGCGCGCAAATTGTGTGCACAGTTTTTTTAGTGGTGCGAAGAAGACAGTGTCTCACCTTATCGTTTCTAGTATCTTTGCGTCTAACAAGCCCCGTAAGGTGGGTGAAGGAGGGTCCTAATTTTGTGCACAGTCACTTAACTAAAACCAATGCAGTGATACTTTTACCTTTTCAATGTAACTAATGTAAGCGTAATATATTTGTGGATAGTATTGTATAATAATAATATGATCAGTTTCCCTATCCATCTGCATAATTATCGTGAGTTTTTTATTTTGTTTCGTTTAGCTTTCTGTGGCTCCTTTTTTTTTTTTTTTTTGGAACAACCATTGTACCCAGCACTCGGCACTGGTAATCAGTGATCCTCAACTGTATAATTACGGGGGCAGAACTGAGCTCCCAATTTACTGTTGAATGGAGTGATATACAGAGAACATATAAAAATGCTTTAACATTAAAGTTATTTATTTGTCATAACACATTGTTTCCGGGAAGCCCATGTTTATAAGTAGAATATAATAATAATGATAATAATAATAATAATAATAATAATAATAATAATAATGACGATGATGATGGTGATGATGATAATAAAAGGATAATAAGATACACTTAAATTGCACATTTTCGGTTACTGTGAATGACCAGTGCGCATGATATAATTCCAAATTAATATTTATTTCCTTACTCATACAAAGCATTTCCATATTGTTGTACAAAACATAGGCATGTACCCTTTGCTTTTATTACATCTCATACATCAATATTAAAGATATTCAAACGCATCAATCATTATTGATAGTAAAACAGATTGCATACCAGTGCTTTTTTTTTTTTTGTATCGTTGTTTTTTCAATGGTGCTGCAAAATGTTGAATTCCATGGTTTTAAAAACAACGAGAGTTCGAGAACAGGTGCAGAAGATAAAAAAAAAGCTGCATGTGAAAAGACTAGGAAACACATTGTGGAAAAAAGCAACGTACTTGGAAAGTACAATAAGGAAAAAGAGGGTTGGGATGGGAGAGGATCAGTTGAGCCAATTCAAAAGAGGCAACTTAAAAATAAGGGAAGGGGATTAATGCATAGGGCAGATGGGAGATTCAGAGAGAGAATGTGAAGAGAAAGAGGATGAAAACATGAGAGAGAAAGGGAAGAAAAAAACGATTGTGTTGCTGTTGGCGTTGGTTTGTTGTTGTTGTTGTTGTTGTTGTTGTTGTTGTTGTTGTTGTTGTTGTTGTTGTTGTTGTTGTTGTTGTAGGGGGGGAGGGCGTGAGAACAGGAAAAAGCAGAGTGAGTGAGGAAAATTTACAGAAAACGTAATAGAGGCTGAATAACACAAAGAGAAAAATTAGAGGAGAGAGAAGAGTGTGTGGGGAGTTTCGAGAGAGAGAGAGGAGAAGCAAGAAGAATTTGAGAGAAAGAGACAAGACAGTGTCTAAAACAAAACAAAAAAAAAGATGGAGAGTGAGAGACATTTTGTAAGGAAAGATGTGGAGATATCAGAGAAATTGAGAGAAAGAGAGGAGAAGAAGTGAAGATGCAGGGAGGAAAGGAAGAAATAAACCGTGAGAAATTGTAGAGTGACAGACTGATGTAATGAAGTACGGAAGAGAGCGAGGGAGAGAGAGAAAGAGGCAGGAAAGCAGAAAATTCAGATGAACAAGACAGAATGCAGAGGGACAAAAATGAAAATTACAACAAATAAAAAAGAGCAAGGGAGATTCAGAACAAGAAAAAAAAACACCAACCAAGCAAACAAACAGACAGACAGACAGACAGAACCTTCACTGCAACATCCAAATACCTGCTGGATATTTAGAAGATAAATATTGATACAAGCAATGGATGTTTGCTTGATGCCTTGGAATGAGACAATAATGCCTGCAAAATTACAAACAATAATGTCTTCTCCCCGATGTCTGTTTCTCTGATCATGGCCCTGGGCACACAACAGGTGAGACAGGCAACTCAGACAAATCTGCACAGATGTACAATTTTGCAATGAATAGATTTTTGCAATAAGTAAATAAATGGAGGATTTGTACAAACAGTTTGTTTTTTCTTTTTAAAGAAAGGGCCACCTATAGATTAAACACGCCCGGAAGGGTCGGGGAGGGGGCCTTGGGGTACCTCCAGTATGTGAAAGGCGTACGCCTGTGTGAGGGTGGGGGTGTGGAGTGTGAGGGGGGGGGTGAAGGGGGTCACGTCCAGCGTTTGGAATATGAAAACCGTAGGGGGGAGAGGGGGGGGGGAGGAGGGGGCGGGAAATGGTTTGCCATCAGTGTATGAAAAGCGTAGAGGGGGGGGGGGTGGGGTGGGGAGTCAGGGGGGGTTTACCTCCAGCGTGTGAAAAGCCTGCATGGCTGGGGTTGGGGATGTGGGGGGGGGGGGGGGGCTTGATTGCAGCGTATGGAAAGCGTACATAGTGGGGTGGGAGTAGGTGGTTCGACTTCAGCGTAGTATGTAAAGCGTAAATGGGGGGAGGGCAGGAGATAAAGGAGGCTTACCTCCAGCGTATGAAAAGCGTATATTGGAGTGGGGGAGAGGGGCTTACCTTTAGGGTATGAAATGTGATGGGGCATGAACACAAGGGGGGGGGGGGAGAGAGAGGATGGGGCTTGCCTCCAACGTATGAAAAACGTACCGGGTGGGGTGGGGGCGGGGTGCCCTTACCTTCAGCGTCTTAAAAGCGTACCTGGGTGGGGAGGGGGAGAGGACTTTGCCTGTAGTGCATGAAAAGTGACCATGGGTGGGGAGGGGGAGAGGACTTTGCCTGCAGTGTATGAAAAGCGTACCTGGGTGGGGAGGGGGAGAGGACTTTGCCTGTAGTGTATGAAAAGTGACCATGGGTGGGGGGGGGGTGGGGGATGAAAAGTGTACATGGCGGGGGGGGGGGGGGCCAGAGAAGGAAGTTTGCCTGCAGCGTATGATAAGTGTACAATGGAGAGGGGGGGAGGGGAGGGGGTGGTTGTATGTTTGTATACATGTCATGTATAAAATATCTACCTCATCTGTGTTGTTTTAATGTGAGACATGTGCTGTGGCTATGACGTATTTAATTTGAGTATGTGAGCGTGTTGTCAGAACCGTTTTTGTGTTTTTTTTGTTAGCTTGAAGAAGTGTCGCTGTGCAAATCAGCAGATAAGGATGAGCTAATTAGTGTTAGACAAAGCTATGCGGCACAGTGGAGGTGAAGCAAGTTGGCTGTTAATGTGTTATTACTTGTACGCACGATTCCCAGGTATTTTGCGCTTGGGGCGCGTACGTATACGCACCTATCCCTAATCCCGTCCTTATCCCCGACCCTAAATTTTATCGAATCCCTAACCCTGCCCCCTTAGCTTTTCAAGTTTCAACCAAAAAAAAAAGGGGGGGGGGGGGGGGAAACAGTAGGAAAACAAACTAAAATCTGAAAGAATAATTAGTCGTAAATAATTGAGGTTATTGTTTGTATTTCAGGAGGAGCTCTGTAGCTCTGGAGTCATAAAAGGTTTTAAAATACGCACCCCAAGGGCGAAAAACTTCGGCACCGTACGTACAAGTAACACAATCGAGCTGGTTTTCTAATGCTAAGAAGATGGATGGGGACTGGAAGTCTGGGGGGTGGGTTGGGTGGGGGGGGGGGCATGGGTGGAAGGGATAAATAACAAAAGAAAGATGAAACAAACAAAAAACACATATTAAATGAAAAAGTCGTGGACAGAAAGAAAAGAAAACAAAAGGCGTGAAAAGAAGACAGGAGAGAGAGAAAAAAAAAAGGTCAGGTCGAAGACAAAGAAATTCTTTATAAAATAATTAATAAAAAGACATGTACTCCTGAAACAGAAGCTATGAAAAATGTGCCAGGAAGGAAGGATTTATATGAAAAGGAAAGAAAGAATGTTAAGAGAAGACAAGACTCGAAGTCCAAGGCAAGGTCAACCGACAGACTTAAGAAAAGAAAATGCAGCAACAAATACTTCCAAAAATTAAAGAAGTAAAGGAAGAGAAATATGACATTGTAACAAGAGGAAAAAAGTGTTAAGTATATTTTCTTTTAATGAAGCAGTTTAGCAAAGCAACCCCGTGGGAAAAAATTTGTCAAAAAAAAAAAAAAAACATATCGGAGTTGGGGATGGAGGGGGGGGGGGGGGAGAGAGAGAGATGAACGGAAAGATTGTGAGCGGAGTACATACTATCACGAGGACACTATATACACAATATAATTATGATAACAAAACAAAAAGAAATAGAGTTAGCGAGAAATATTTAGCGACAACGTGAAATATCCAAATGGCGTCAGAGAGCGAGGATAATAGTAAATTATTATATTAGGCGAGATCTGTCTTGCCTTTGGGGGCGCTACCGCATTCGAACTCTGAATGTAATAATAATACGCCTTTTGTTATAAGTTCCATTAGAGACTCCTAGAATCCGATAAGTGCTGCTCGGTGGTTGATATGATAATAATCGTCGAAAGTTGGCAGGCCCAAGGCCTTTTACTGACATGGGCGAGTATGAACAATGTAATTCGATCTTAAGTTGTATCGCATACGATACAGGAAAGTATGTTGTAAAACCATGAGCGCACGAGCCGGGGGTGGGGGGGGGGGATTAGCGGCCTGCACCCCCCCCCCCCCGGGGGCCGGTTTTAGGCCTATAGAGGCCCTAATACTTAAAAGATTTTAGTGCCCCCAAATACTGTATGTACAATGTAATTCTAGATATACACAAAAATAAACCATCAAAATAAACAAGCGAGTATTATGCGCCAGCAAAATGTTAAATTTTGTTCATTTTTTTGTGGACCCTGGTTCAACCGCACCATTTGCAGTTTTGCACCATTTGGTCCATGGTAAATCCGGCAATGAAAAATGTCTGTAGTGCCCCGTTCCCTTGAGGCCCTAAACACGTGGTTACAATGTAAACTGAGTGGATCCGATTTCCTCTCCATTCCCGCTTGTCGTCAGCTTGACCTTTAGTCCCAGTTGCCGAATCACCGGAAGCGTCTCAATATTTCATCATCGCAGACTGAGTGCGTCAGTTTCCCTTTCGTGTCCCTTCCCTGCCACTCCCAGTTGCTGAACCGATCACGAAGGTTTTATCTCGCAATTAAAATTTCTTCCAGTTTCCTTCCAGCAATTTCATTACTACAAACGACCTAGCTAGGTACGCCTTCAGTTACAATGGATTCCGGTTCACAAAACGAAGCTCTTATTGCTGCGGTTCAAATAAGACAACCTCTGTATGACAAAAGTGATGACAATTATTCAAATCGAGTGTACATCACAGAAGATGATGATATTCACCGAATTCCTCTCTTCGTTGAAATATACTGTGAGTCCAGTGACGTCTTGTATGGCGTCTTCTTTTCACCCAAAACAAAAACAATAGTTGCAAAGTCTCCATTGTTCTGAGATTAAAAGACTGGTGTGTCCCGTCAGTTCTTACCTCCAGCCCAATGTTCACGAGCGGAGAGCAAGCTGAATCAAAAACGTGCAGCATTCGTTTTCCTGCCATTTTACGCCCATTCAGTTAAGGGTTGCGACACGAAGAGGAATCTAAATCGGACCCACTCAGTTCACACGTTTAATCCAGCCCTGCCCCCCCCCCCTCCCCCAACCCCAAGTGGGGCAAAAGAATGGTGGGAAAATACGAGCAAATAGAGGCCAAAAATATAGGCAGAAGAAAGCAATGCCCCCCCCCCCCAAAAATAATTAGCAATGATGTAAAATTTCGGGCTATAACAACTTCTTTGTCCCCTTTATCCAAAGAGTTCCTAAGGGCCTTCGTGAAAAACTGATTACGTAACCGAAATGGAGAGAACGTTTTCAAATTTTCAGGCCAGAGCTCTTTTCAACAGAAATCTCAGAAAATTAGCATCGATACAAGGTATCGAACTCGAAACGCCCCAGCCTGTTGATATAATACAATTATTGTAAAGGACCCCTAAGCTGTCAAATCCACCGTACAATTTTGGCCTTTTTTTGCGGTATCGAGCAGGCTAATGGCTGAAATACGAAACGTACCTGATCGATTTTGCATTGACATAAAAATTCCTAATTCTTAACCAGCGTTTCCGAAGTTATAAAAACATTATCGAATCTAATTTCCCAAAGTTTTGAAATTACCGTAATGCTTACTCTAAAAACTGATTCCGTTTGTTTCAATGGCTTGAGGCGAAGTTTCAAATTACCCAGCAGTTGAGTTATATTTGGTGTATCGTGAGTTGGTAAATAAAAGAAGGAGCAAAAGCAAAAAAAAAGGCGTAACAGCTTATGACATCATCTTTTTATCTCCCCCCCCCCCCCCCAGTCATGTGAGGCTTATTTGGTTATTTCAGGTCTGAGATTTTATTACTATTAGACATAAATGCATAAATGACACTACAGCAATATAATCTGACAGAGCTCACTGATGGACGTTGTTAATTTTATTTTTAGAAAAATGAAGCTAGTATCAGATACATTTCGACAAGTATGGCTTTGTTAGAAGTATAGTGTGGTCTTACATTTTGTTGTTTGTTGTTGTTGTTGTTGTTATTGTTATTGTTCAGCTGCTGCTGCTGCCGCTACCAGTATAAAGAATGACGATGAGGAGAATGATCATTATCCTAATGATGAAGATGAGGACATTGGGCATGTTCGGATCAATCTCGTTGAACTTGAAGAGTTTTCATGCTGTTGTAGTTCTTGTGGTGGTGGTGATGGTGGTGGTGATGGTAATGATGGTAGTGTTGATAGTAGCGGTGGTGACGGTGATGACGGTGCTAGTGCTTTTCATTGCAGCTACCGCTGGTAATTTTGTTTTTCCAGTGAGAAAACAACATGAAATTAGCAGGAGATAGGAGGAAGATGAGGGTGGGGTGGGGTGGATGAGTAACGTTAGTCGTTAGTAAAGTTTTAGTAACGTTCTGTCGCGAGCGATCTCTTCGAACAAAGCCCCACATTGTTCTGGTCTACAGTCCGTCTGGGCTTTTGAGAATATAGAAAACCCGCAAGTAGGACCTAGACTCGAGCCAGCCACTTCTGGGGTTTCGTGACTTCAAGAACTGGCGCCATTGTTGGGAAATGTATAGTGTATAGGTATTGTCACTAAAAGGCACTTACCGAAGGCAGAGGAGTTGTGGTACACTAGGACATGTACATCAATGGTTCTTAACATTTTAAATCCTGCTTCCCCCCAACACTCTTGTCCCGTGGTTTTGCTTCCTCCACGACAATTCAGTCGAAGTTAATTTTAAAAATCATTCAAATTCAAGGGAATTC
Organism: Onchidella celtica; assembly: GCA_963931925.1. Classification (NCBI taxonomy): domain Eukaryota; kingdom Metazoa; phylum Mollusca; class Gastropoda; order Systellommatophora; family Onchidiidae; genus Onchidella; species Onchidella celtica. Next base: position 41,193,685 of record OZ007569.1, read on the forward strand.
TTACATTTCTGACAGAAGAGCTTGAAGCTCATGTGGTAACTACTATGTACTGACTTGCACATGAATGCAGCGATTAAAATTTGTATCCATTATCGGACAATGGAATTAAGCAACGAAAGATTTCGCGACCTTAGTTCTCGTTTATTCCAACTCCACCTTTCGCATAACTGAGAATTTCGATGTTAAACGTTTGCGGCTTCAGTACCGTCATTATGATATTGATAAGGAGTTGGGATAAATCGAAACTGTGAAAATGCTTGACTAGTGCCACAAAAAGTCTCGAAGTGTGCATTTCCACATACTAAAAGATCTCTAGTTTTTCAGGAAATGGAATTAGAACTACACGAACTAAGGTCGTGATCCGAGTTCGACGCCTATGCACAATCTGGAATAAGAAACATTAAAGCGATTCCATAATTTCAAACCACATGTAGTGTGCATCGCTTTAAAACCCTGGGGATTTTCGCATTGAAATCATCCCAGTTTGCCAGGAAGAAGAAATTTGCCCCTGGTTAAGACCAAGATAAAGAAGCGCCATCCACCTTAGACTTCAAAGATTGAAGTTTTAATTTTAAGGAGGCATTTGATCCATTTACCTCAAAGCTTGAAGTTATCTGCCCCCATCCATCTTAATAAAGATTGAAGTCTTAAAAAGCTGTTCCCCATCCACCTCAACCACGAAGCTCTATTCCCCAACCAGTGCCGAAAGGGTGAAGTTTTAAGGAAGCCTGTGTCCCATGCCAGCCAGCTCAAAGATGCAAGTTTCAAGGAGACCTGTGCCCAATGCACCTCATAGTTTTAAAGATAATTGTGCCCCATCCATCTCAAAGGTTGAAGTTTAAAAGAAGCTTGTACGGTACCCAATCCACCTCAAAGAATGAAGTTATAAAGAGGCCTGTTCCCGATCCACCTCAAATATTGAGAACCACTGCTTCATGTGAATTACAATTACGATGTATCCTTACGTCAATTTCCTATTACCACTTAAATCAGCGCTAATTCAGGTAGTTACATCACTTTTGCTCCGAATAGTCCGCGTGCTTGGCTTAACAGGACAAGGATTATGCAAATACATTTTGTTCATGTACGACACCGTTCCTGGCCAGAGCACAAAGTTTGGACTGGGCCAATATTTATAAACCACTGCAGAGAGAACAGTTACTCAACTTACTGGTGAGTGTGGATGAGAGTGCACAAGTCTTGAGTGTTTGTGTGCGATTCTCTCGAGTGTTACTGGGTAGTCCAAACTAATTTTTACTTTTTATCACATCTCACCAGTTATTGTCCCCTAATCGAACGGAGCTTGCTTTTCCAAAAATGTTGACACCAAATTTATTATTGTGGCTTAAACTAGTGTTACGTCCTGTGCGTCACTGCACGAGTGTGTCGCTGCGAGTGTGATGCGTATGCGTGCACGAGTCAATCTGCAAGTGTATCTGTATAGAATGTATGTGCGCGTGCGAGTGCGTCTGTGAATATGTGAACCCGATAAGATAATGTGCAGTGAGACCGTTTCTGATGCGCGTCTACGTGTAAATCAGTGGGTATCTGTGCGGTGAGACCGTTTGATGCGCGTCTACGTGTAAATCAGTGGGTACCTGTACGGTGAGACCCGTTTCTGATGCGCGTCTACTTGTAAATCAGTGGGTATCTGTGCGGTGAGACCGTTTCTGATGCGTGTCTACGTGTAAATCAGTGGGTATCTGTGCGATGAGACCGTTTCTGAGATACTCGTCTACGTGTAAATCAGTGGGTACCTGTGCGATGAGACCGTTTCTGATGCGTGTCTCGCCTACGTGTAAATCAGTGGGTATCTGTGCGGTGCGTGCACATGCAAGCGTCCGAGTGATGGGTGAACGCGATAAAGCGAGTTCCATTTGAGTTACGCAATAGGGATCTTGCAAGGACGCGACTTTATGAGCGTCCCCGAGCCGGGGAGACAGGGGGGGGGGGCGTACATGGGGGAGGGTCGCATGTTAGCAGGTTTCTACTCTAGGTGGCTGTTTTGATTATAAATGAGGGGCTCGGCCAACACACAGAGCAGGAAGTAAGTGCGAGACTAAAACTTGTGCAACTCATATCGTACTCCTACATAAAGTGTCTGGTGTCATTAGTACTCTTGTGTGATGCAGGGGTTCCCAACCTACCCACCGTTTTGTTCAGTAATTTTGAATTTACACTTCTGCCAGAACCGAGAAAGATGATTTAAATGCCGCTTTTTATTTTTTAAACTTTTGAAGTTAAAAATTTTATCCCAAAATAAATTTGAGATTGGGAAATCCCTGTTCGTGTGTCTCTGATATCCGAATGATATATATATGATGGTGACGCGTGTCTGTGATTGTGTCTGTGTGTGTGATTGCGATTGTCCATTTGGTGAATTTTAAAAATATTTTCAGCAGATCTTGGTCATGCTTGTAAGAGAACATAGCACTTTAGGTTATGTATTCTTTGGACGGGAAATTGAATTTTGCGTCTCCATGTTATGAATTAAGCTGAAAACCCATAAAGGCGACAGCCAAACGAAACAAACGACATCAAAGCGACATCAAAGCGACATCAAAGCGACATCAAAGCAACATCGAAAGATCGAAGTCGCACATCGAATCAAAAGCTGCCACATCAGAACAAGGAAGCCGAAACATCGATGTCGCCGCATGGAAACGACGACGAAACGATACCACGACCGAGACGACACATGTCGCGCCAACGCAAATCTTACCTTCTAAATATTAACACAAACCAACGAAGCGACATCGATGATACCGATACTATAGCACCGATTTCACGACGCTGTTGGGGTATTTATGGGTTTTCGTCTTTAATTTAAAAAAAAAAATTGTGCGATTGCGTCTGTGATAATGTCAGGTGTGGTCTGCACAGTAGTGTACTTCGCGTGATGCAGGGGTTCCCAACCTTTTTCGTCCCTGCCATCCCCGTTTTGTTCAGAAATTCAGAATAATTTACACTTTCTGCCATAACGAAGCAATCGAGAAAGAGGAAGATTTTAATACCGCTTTTCAAACATTTTTTGACGTTTACAAAAATCGCACATAATCCTATGGCAATTTTACTACCCCGAATAAATTTGACATTGAAACGATACCGAGACAAGTCGCGTCAACGCAAGCTTTACACGAAACAGCGAAGCGGCATCGACAACAGCACCGATTTCATGACGCTGTCGGATATTGATGGGTTTTCAGCTTTAGTAATTTCCAACAAAAAAATTTAAGAAATGTCCGACCGTCTGTGGTGTGCGGTCTGTACTGATTTTTCATCCTGACCAACCCCTTTTTATTCAGCAATTCTGAATAATTTACACTTCTGCCATAATGAAGCAATGGAGAAAGAGGAAGATTTTACTACCGCGTTTTGATCGAGGTAGCGAAAACTGCCCCGCTAAAGGGGCGAAATCCCGTTTTTGCATAACTATAGGCCAACATTTACTTACAGGACTACTACTGTGTGTTTATGTGAAACAGCGTGTATCCTACATCAAAATAAAGTGCAGTTCTTCCTCTGTCAAAATATACTATCTTTTGTATGGTTTAGTGTGTGTAGCTACGTGTTTTTATTGCATGAACAAGACACTCTGGATGTTTTTGCCCGGAGCCACACATACAAACTTCACCCCCTCGTAACAAAGGATCGCAGAGCGTCGCGCCGATTTACCGTACGTGTTTGAAAAAAACACAGAAAGCAAGTTAAATGAGATTTAATTCAACGAATTTTCATCGTGTTTTTGGCTAAATTTGTTAAAAAGTTTGCTGTCCCAGAAACTGGCGGAAACTATAGATCAGGATCAAAATTGCACCCAAATGAATCACGGGCTTTGTTGGGGCATGCTTCGGCGCGAAGCTACGGCCGTTTTTAAAAACCCACCCAATGCTTAATTTCGTCATTTTTGTCCGACGCTCAGTGCTAAGTCAATGGCGGACACGGTTGAATTCCTTTAGAATTTTTTTTTTCACTTTGAAAATGCCGTAACTTAAAGTCTTTCAAAGCCTTTTAGCCAGAATAATAAATTTGGTATCAAAATCTTTAGAAAAGCAACTCCCATCAGATTAGACAACTGGTGAGATTATGAAATTGAAAAGAAAATCAGTTTGGGCTACCTATTTTTAAACATTTTTTGACATTAACAGAAATCGCACATAATCGTACAGCTATTTTTACCACTAGCTGAGTTGCCCGGCCCTGCCCGGGATAAATCGATTTATTAGTTTCAGTTCTGGGTGATTATTACGGACTTTCTTCATTTTGCCTGTTCCTTTAGCTTTATTTTATTTTTGTTTGTTTATTAGTTTTTTGTTTTTAGATAAGTTTTACTGCTCTCCCTTTGCGCGTTGACATCCTGCGCATCCCGTCACCATCCGTCAAATGGCTATGATTTGCGCACGGGTTAGTTTGTTTGTTAGTGAACATATCGCAGGAAGTGATAACGTCATGTGTAGGCGGAAGTGGGCTATTATTAGAAATATACATTAATATCTTATTGTTCGTAAATTTCGGATCAAACGCTCTCGTGAATTTAGTCTTTAATTATAACCGCATTTACCGATTAACTCAGAAATAACAAACGGTTTTGTTTGTGTATAGCGATAGGAACAATGTTCGCTATCCCATAATTCTTTGTGCCAAATTTCAGGTCGGTGCGTTATGTAGTTTCCGAGTCCATAGGACTATTATGGGTTTTGTTGTAGCTTTATTATATAGAGATGAATAAAATTCCAGCTTGGGAACCCCTGTCTGTGTGGTGTGCTGTGATATCCGAATGACATATGGTGACGAGTGTCTGTAATCGTGTCTGTGTGCAATTGCGACTGTTAATTCGATGAATTTTAAACATTTTCGGCAGATCATGGTCATGATTACAAGAGAACGCAGCACTTGAGGTTATGTATTGTTTGGAAGGGAAATTAAATTTTGTGTCTCCATGTTATGTAACAAGTTGAAAACCTATAAAGGCGACAGCAAAACGAAACGAACATCAACGTATCATCGAAACGACACGGAAGCATCATCGAAACGACACCGAAGCATCGAAGCATCATCGAAACGACACCGAAGCATCGAAGCATCATCGAAACGACACCTAAGCATCGAAGCAACCGAAACGACATCGAAGCAACCGAAGCCACGTCGAAGCCACGTCGAAGCCACGTCGAAGCCACGTCGAAGCCACGTCTAAACAACATCGAAGCCACGTCTAAATATCGAAAGCCACATTGAAACGATACCGACACAAGTCGCGCCAAAGCAAACCTTACCCTCTAAATATTAACACGAAACAACGAAGCGACATCGATAACAGCACCGATTTCACGACGCTGTCGGGTATTGATGGGTTTTCAGCTTTATCAATAAAATTTCCAAAATTTTACACTGACAGTGAAGAATGAAGAGTGGACAGTGAAGATTGAAGAGTGGACAAAGAATGAAGAGTGGACAGTGAAGAATGAAGAGTGGACAGTGAAGAATGAAGAGTGGACAGTGAAGAATGAAGAGTGGACAGTGAAGAATGAAGAGTGGACAGTGAAGAATGAAGAGTGGACAGTGAAGATTGAAGAGTGGACAGTGAAGATTGAAGAGTGGACAGTGAAGATTGAAGAGTGGACAGTGAAGAATGAAGAGTGGACAGTGAAGATTGAAGAGTGGACAGTGAAGATTGAAGAGTGGACAGTGAAGAATGAAGAGTGGACAGTGAAGATTGAAGAGTGGACAGTGAAGAATGAAGAGTGGACAGTGAAGATTGAAGAGTGGACAGTGAAGATTGAAGAGTGGACAGTGAAGATTGAAGAGTGGACAGTGAAGATTGAAGAGTGGACAGTGAAGATTGAAGAGTGGACAGTGAAGATTGAAGAGTGGACAGTGAAGATTGAAGATTGGACAGTGAAGAATGAAGAGTGGACAGTGAAGATTGAAGAGTGGACAGTGAAGATTGAAGAGTGGACAGTGAAGATTGAAGAGTGGACAGTGAAGATTGAAGAGTGGACAGTGAAGATTGAAGAGTGGACAGTGAAGAATGAAGAGTGGACAGTGAAGAATGAAGAGTGGACAGTGAAGATTGAAGAGTGGACAGTGAAGAATGAAGAGTGGACAGTGAAGATTGAAGAGTGGACAGTGAAGATTGAAGAGTGGACAGTGAAGATTGAAGAGTGGACAGTGAAGATTGAAGAGTGGACAGTGAAGATTGAAGAGTGGACAGTGAAGATTGAAGAGTGGACAGTGAAGATTGAAGAGTGGACATTGAAAAATGAAGAGTGGACAGTGAAGATTGAAGAGTGGACAGTGAAGATTGAAGAGTGGACAGTGAAGAATGAAGAGTGGACAGTGAAGATTGAAGAGTGGACAGTGAAGATTGAAGAGTGGACAGTGAAGATTGAAGAGTGGACAGTGAAGATTGAAGAGTGGACAGTGAAGATTGAAGAGTGGACAGTGAAGAATGAAGAGTGGACAGTGAAGATTGAAGAGTGGACAGTGAAGATTGAAGAGTGAAGATTGAAGAGTGGACAGTGAAGATCGAAGAGTGGACAGTGAAGATTGAATCTCTATCTAAAGGTCCCTCCCTTTTTCTATAATGCCATTTTCGTTTCCTTCGTGAAGAATGAAGAATGAAGAATGAAGAATGAAGAATGAAGAATGAAGAATGAAGAATGAAGAGTGAAGAATGAAGAATGAAGAGTGAAGAATGAAGAATGAAGAGTGAAGAATGAAGAATGAAGAGTGAAGAATGAAGAATGAAGAATGAAGAATGAAGAGTGAAGAGTGAAGAATGAAGAATGAAGAGTGAAGAATGAAGAATGAAGAATGAAGAATGAAGAGTGAAGAATGAAGAATGAAGAATGAAGAGTGAAGAATGAAGAATGAAGAATGAAGAATGAAGAGTGAAGAGTGAAGAATGAAGAGTGAAGAGTGAAGAATGAAGAGTGAAGAATGAAGAATGAAGAATGAAGAATGAAGAATGAAGAATGAAGAGTGAAGAATGAAGAATGAAGAATGAAGAGTGAAGAATGAAGAATGAAGAGTGAAGAATGAAGAATGAAGAATGAAGAATGAAGAATGAAGAGTGAAGAATGAAGAATGAAGAATGAAGAATGAAGAGTGAAGAATGAAGAATGAAGAGTGAAGAATGAAGAGTGAAGAATGAAGAGTGAAGAATGAAGAATGAAGAATGAAGAATGAAGAGTGAAGAATGAAGAATGAAGAATGAAGAATGAAGAGTCAAGAATGAAGAATGAAGAATGAAGAATGAAGAGTGAAGAATGAAGAATGAAGAATGAAGAATGAAGAATGAAGAATGAAGAATGAAGAATGAAGAGTGAAGAATGAAGAATGAAGAATGAAGAATGAAGAGTGAAGAATGAAGAGTGAAGAGTGAAGAATGAAGAATGAAGAGTGAAGAATGAAGAATGAAGAATGAAGAATGAAGAATGAAGAATGAAGAGTGAAGAGTGAAGAATGAAGAATGAAGAATGAAGAGTGAAGAATGAAGAGTGAAGAATGAAGAATGAAGAATGAAGAATGAAGAGTGAAGAATGAAGAATGAAGAATGAAGAATGAAGAGTGAAGAATGAAGAATGAAGAGTGAAGAATGAAGAATGAAGAGTGAAGAATGAAGAATGAAGAGTGAAGAGTGAAGAGTGAAGAATGAAGAATGAAGAGTGAAGAGTGAAGAGTGAAGAATGAAGAGTGAAGAATGAAGAATGAAGAATGAAGAATGAAGAGTGAAGAATGAAGAGTGAAGAGTGAAGAGTGAAGAGTGAAGAATGAAGAATGAAGAGTGAAGAATGAAGAATGAAGAGTGAAGAGTGAAGAATGAAGAATGAAGAGTGAAGAGTGAAGAATGAAGAGTGAAGAATGAAGAGTGAAGAGTGAAGAATGAAGAGTGAAGAGTGAAGAATGAAGAATGAAGAGTGAAGAATGAAGAATGAAGAGTGAAGAGTGAAGAATGAAGAATGAAGAGTGAAGAATGAAGAGTGAAGAGTGAAGAGTGAAGAATGAAGAATGAAGAATGAAGAGTGAAGAGTGAAGAATGAAGAATGAAGAATGAAGAATGAAGAATGAAGAATGAAGAATGAAGAATGAAGAGTGAAGAATGAAGAGTGAAGAATGAAGAATGAAGGGTGAAGAATGAAGAATGAAGAATGAAGAATGAAGAATGAAGAATGAAAAATGAAGAATGAAGAATGAAGAGTGAAGAATGAAGAGTGAAGAATGAAGAATGAAGAATGAAGAATGAAGAGTGAAGAATGAAGAGTGAAGAATGAAGAGTGAAGAATGAAGACTGAAGAATGAAGAGTGAAAAATGAAAAGTGAAAAATGAAGCCGTATCTAAAGGCGGCCTTTAAACTGAAGTGGCATGTAGGTACTTCATGAATGGCTCTTTGCTAAGGCAAATGGAAAACAGCTCATCGAATGATGCTTCAAAAATGGCTAGAAAAAGTTTACAAGTAGAAAGAACGATATTATTCATTTAAAAACGCTCTCGTGTTGGGGAAATAAGATTGTTGTTCAGGCATGAACATCGAGAGAAACACGTTTCTAAGCCACTGCAAAAGCCAGCACATTGAGGGCATGTTTTCTCCAATATGTTGTTGTTGTTGTTGTTGTTGTTTACCTGTTCTTTTTTTAACTTTAATGTGGGGGGAAAGGGAAGAGAATTTCTGTTTCTCTATGACAATTTTTTTTACGAAGTGCATATCCGTACAACATGTTGTGCACACAATTCGAAGACGTGGGCTGGGGTAGCTCTACCGGATTGGTCTAAAACGTTAGGGCTCTTCTATGAATGAAGAAGATTCATTCACATTGTGTGTTCTACGTCATCGAATTGTGTGCACAACATCTTGTACGGATATGCGCTTCCTTTTTTTTAACCCCTCTCATCTCTCATTCTTGTCTTTTGAATTTCATGAGTCACAGTCGATGCTTGTTTTTAGAAGGTGATCACTGAAACAAGATGTTATAGTTATCGCGACACGCCACATTATTTTTAATTTCTTCGCTTTAGGAAATTGAATGTCCACTTACAGTAAAGCAAAATTAATCTAGCATTAATGTTTTAATCATTTTTTTTTTCTTTTACGCTTTTACTATAGATATATCAGGAACTTTATAGTTATGAGTTATTTAATTTGTTTTCTTTTCTTTTCTTTTCTTTGTTCGTGATATTTCTTTAATAAACTGTGGTGGTTTTCTATATACTCGTTGTTTTTAATCTTCGGTTATCGTTCTTCTCTGTTTTATCAATTGTCATCTTGATGATGAAAATCTCAGATTAACAACCTTTCTTTTTTTTCAAAAACTGTATTGATATCTCGTGCAATATACTCATGTGTATGAGTGAGTGTGTGTGTGTGTGTGTGTGTGTGTGTGTGCACGTGATGAATGCGAATGCGTATTATGTGTCTGCGCGCTTGTGTCTGGTGTTTGCGCATGTGGCATGTGGGCGTGCATGCGTGTATGTGTGTGTGTATGTGTTCGTGTAGGCGCTTGCACGGTTTTGTATCGTGACTATGTGTGACTGTCAGAGATAGAGTGAGAGAGAGAAAGTAGGAGGGTGTGGGTCTGTGGGTGTGGGTCTGTGGGTCTTAATTTTTTTATTTTTTTTTGGCTTTGGTCGAGGCAATTTGGGTCATCAGCCAAAATTAAAGGCTTTGTTGTTTGCGTGTGTATCGTTTTATTGCTGTTGTTGTTGTTGTTGTTTTCGCTCATTTTGTGGCCAACTTCCCAAAAACTTAATTGCAAGTGCAAGTATAATGCCAAGGAAATTCATTCTTGTGGCCGACGAGGCGAGACCTAACCCTGAAGGCTTAAGATGAGTTCTTTGAAATACTCTAAGGCCGGTGAGACAAATCTGTACGGTTTTTCGTCTGTTTTGACTTCATGCGTGAGGTCTCTCTGTCCGCCAGCTGATTCAAAGTAGTTTTCGTGTGCCCGAATTAGACGGACTTACATGATCGGTCTTACCAGTGCTCGTGATCTTGTTCCATTTCGTAGGGAGACCCCATTTAATGATACCGAATGTGCGAGAGTGTGTAGGAGGCGCTAATATATATGTGCGAACCTACCAATCCGATGCTACACATAAAAGTCTCTGAGTAGTTCGGTGCCTGGTATAAGTACGTTAAGAGAGAAAGAGAGAGGGAAAGAGAGAGAGAGAGAAGGAGTAGCTGTTCGTAATGACTTAGAAAAGCAAATCTGAATGAAAAAAATGAGAATGAACAAAATTTACTAATGCATAATAGAATTATTTAGCATTTTTCGGCAATATAATGGATAATGTTCTTGAATTAATTTCGTCACGCAGTGGTCTAATTTTGAATTGCAAATTTTGTATTTTCATATACTATCGGGTGGCGTTTGTATACTCATGTACATCAGTGCCCTTGTGTGTGCATGTATGTGCGAGTGTCTGTGTGTGTGTGTGTGTGTATGCTCGCTTAGTCATGTGTGTATGTGTGTTTGAGTCTGCCTTTGTATGTGTTTGTGTGTGTGTGTGTATGAAGATAACCGAAGGGGGGGGGGGGGGCCAAGCGCCTCAACAGTATCACAAGAGTGACAAATCTCACAAAATAGTTACATTCATGGCGGTATTTGTTGAAAAAAAAAAAGGCATAATACAAACTTGAACGCAAATTTGGAATAAAGAATCTGAAAAGTACCTGGACAAAGGGAAAGCCTATAGCGCTCTCTCTCTCTCGCTCTCTCCCTCTCTCTCAATCAAAATACCATTTCCCGTTTCTAAATTTGTCTTCCACAATAATTTTTAAAAAATACATGAAAGAGAAATAGCAACTACATGTGAGAGCCCTCACCAAAGAGAGACGTCACCCGAAACGCTTATGCAAAGCTGTGGGTTTTTGGAGCTATATTTCCATTGCATTATGATAGTGATTGATCATTTCTCATAGCACAGAAATCATTTTGAAGTTGATTGACGTAAACGTTAATTGAGTTTGTCAAATGATCAAACATTTTCAGTGTAATGTTGGATATTCAGCTTTGTAAATATCAATCAAACAATGACAGCCGAAGCTTTTTAGAAGATAAAAAGCACAAAAGAAACCAATAATTATTCCAGCCTGCGTGGTCGAATTTGGTAAGGGGGTGGGGGGGGGGGAGGGGAGGCCGTCAATAGAGTACTAATGCTTGGATTTTTTCACCCAAGCATATGTGGGGGGGGGGGGGTGGTTCTGGAAATGAATATACGTGTTTTGTTGTTGTTTTTCAATTACAATAATAATATTGGAATAATTTTTATGCGGCGCCTGTCTTCCATAGGGCTTTGCAATGAATAGTAACATCTCTCTCTCTCTCTCTCTCTCTCTCTCTCTCTCTCTCTCTCTCTCTCTCTCTCTCTCTCTCTCTCTCTCTCTCTCTCTCTCTCTCTCTCTCTCTCTCTCTGTCTTTTAGTGATGATGAATACAAAAGTTTGGTTTTAGTTTTTTCTTGTTGTTTTTTTTTCTTTCATCGAAGTAAGACTGAGAATTATATAAAAATTATGATTCTAATGAAACAGTCAAACAGTCCACCCAAAATGACACCCTAAAGGTTTCACGATATCAAGGCTTTACTAGCAGGGCAGATCTTAGGAGCTGTGGGAGCCAATGATTATAATTGTTGCTGTTCTCTATAAAACCTGTAATGTGATGTTAGGTGCATGCTGCAATGTGTTGTTATGTTCACTTGACAAGACCAGATTCCCATAGCTCGGGGCCCAGTTGGGAGCAATTCGATCTGGTCCAGTTGGCTTAAAGCCGGCCTTGTTTATCAAGGACATTCATCTTTCTAGTGGCGGTATACTCCATAGATAGATAGATAGATAGATAGATAGATAGATAGATAGATAGATAGATAGATAGATAGATAGATAGATAGATAGACAGACAGACAGACAGACAGACAGACAGACAGACAGACAGACAGACAGACAGACAGACAGAAAGACAGACAGACAGACAGACAGATAGATAGATAGATAGAGAGATAGATAGATAGATAGATAGATAGATAGACAGACAGACAGACAGACAGACAGACAGACAGATAGATAGATAGATAGATAGATAGATAGATAGATAGATAGATAGATAGATAGATAGATAGATAGATAGATAGATAGATAGATAGATAGATAGATAGATAGATAGATATATAGATAGATAGATAGATAGATAGATAGATAGATAGATAGATAGATAGATAGATAGATAGATAGATAGATAGATAGACAGACAGACAGACAGACAGACAGACAGACAGACAGATAGATAGATAGATAGATAGATAGATAGATAGATAGATAGATAGATAGATAGATAGATAGATAGATAGATAGATAGATAGATAGATATATAGATAGATAGATAGATAGATAGATAGATAGATAGATAGATAGATAGATAGATAGATAGATAGATAGATAGATAGATAGATAGATAGATAGATAGATAGATAGATAGATAGATAGATAGTAGGGGTGGAGGGATGGAAAGTTACAATTAAGATCTGTGTTTTCATGTGTGTGGAAAAGAAATGGAAGCGGCAAAAATCCATCAAGCAATGAAAAGAAAGAGGAGTTTCAATGCGTTCGGAAACACATTAATGTTTTTTTTTCTCATTTACCTACACATAGAAACACCCTTTCTTTTTTCTACTTCACAGATTTTTGTCGTTTCCGTTTCCTCACACATGAAAACATAGCTTAAATCAGGAAATAATTAGAATGGAGAATCAACAAGTTGTCTATCACGATAGATTTTCGTCAGAAAAAAAAAAAATGATACAGAATTATCGTATTACTTATCTGTTACGAGTTCCATAATGTCCCTTAAAAGTTCTTAGCAAGACAAAATCTTTGCTGTAAAATTAAATATTTAAAGACCACTTTTCCGGGTTTTATACTTTTCTATTTCTTACTTCTCTACTTCCTCCTAATCCTCTCTCTCCTTCCCTGTCCTACCTCTGTCCATTTCCGTGGCTCTCGGTTCATTACTTGGCTGTGTTCCAGTACGAGTTCCTTCCTCCCAGTCTTAACAGTGACCGAATTTTCATATATTTCTCTCTCCCAGTGGTTACTGATAATTGTGTCTAGAACCTATCAGGGCAGCTGATTACCTCTGACGAACCCTTTGTTTGCTGCTACAGTTCCAGAGAGTCTTGAAGTAAAGACTTTTCACGTTTTCGTTCCCTTTGTATGTTTGGTTTTCTTCCGGTGTGGTATTAAGACTGAATGAATGGGCAACACGCATTTCGTGCTTTCCTTCTGCTTGGGTAGTCTACACTTTCCTTCATCAGAGTGTCTTTGCAGAGTCTGCCTTAATGTTTAGTCGTTCATGGTGTACAGTCTTACAGCTATCTATCTATCTATCTATCTATCTATCTATCTATCTATCTATCTATCTATCTATCTATCTATCTATCTATCTATCTATCTATCTATCTATCTATCTATCCATCTGTCTCTCTGTCTGTCCCTCTATCTAGCTACCTATCAGTCTGTGTGTCTGTCGGTCTGTTTGACTGGATCGCTGAGTGTTTGTCTATCAGTCAATCTCCTGTATTTCTGTCTCTTTATGAACCTAGCTGTCGGTCTGTCCATGTCTGTCTGTCTATCTGTCTGTCGTTCTGTCTGTCTTAATTATCTCAGGCTTTATCTCTTTCATCCCTGTTTTTTTTTTTAATTCGGGACCTGCAAGTCTTTGAAGCATAAGTCTGCCTTAAGCTGAGGCCCTCGCAAAACAAAAATCTTCAGCGAGCCTGAAGTCCACAATCAAGCTAATTAGAAGATGTCTGACAAGTGCTATTTAAAGAGCTTAGTTTACGTGAAACGTGTATAATGCGTTCTACGTCAAACACGGTCTGTTCTAAAATGATTCTACACTGAACAAACAACAAACTTAAACGGGAATGAACTTATGTGACGTAATTACATTTCACAGTAAATAAACTGTAGTTAAAAGGTGACACTTTTTTTCCCCTTATTTTCTTATAAGGTCAAACTCAAATGCTTTGCCATTATGATCATATTTAATGCATTTTTTGCAAACTGACAACAGATTTCAAGCACAGCAAATTAAAGCAGAGACCTGCTACTGAGCACCCCTCTTTGGTTCACGGCAGGCAAAGTGAAACCCAATCGGCGGCCATTTTCCTAATAATTATGGCAAAAGAAGGGCAGACCTATGGGCGATGAATTGCAGAAAGGCCAGATGTCGATGGCTGGGAAATAACTAGTTTATTTGAGGATCCCCAAATATACAACTAATGTAACCCTTTCTGAACTGACGGGACTTAAATGTCACTTCCGTATTTTCACACCCCCCCCCACCCCCCCAATAATAAAAATTCTTCCAATCTACTTACATATCCACCCATTCACAAGCTTCAATAACTTCCGTTTACTTCCGTTTTCCTTCCTCTCCAATGTGATTTATCTTCACGCAGAGCGAGATTCTAGACCTCAAAAGTTTTGTTGTTTTGCCTAGAGCTAACAAGTGAGTATGCATACATGTTCAGGCAAAGACGGTGACCTAACAGGTCACAGGGTTGTCTAATATAACCCAAATGTACTGAGTTCTGTGACACAATATTGTCCTGAACAAACCCCGAAGACATTCTCAATGATCAGCGGTTCTATATTTCTGTAAAAAAAAAAAAAAACCTTGCTCCTTTCTACGTATATGTTTTATGGCGTCATTTCCTTTACACTAATTCATAAAATTTACTTTTTAAAAATGGACTTCTTAGAATTCTGAGAGAAAATTATTTAGTGTGTTCGATTCCATAGGCCTACTAGCAGTGATGGCCGATGGAATTAAGCAACGGAGATAGAGTTGTACGTCAGCATAAATTATCTTAATTATATATTGCGCACTTTCTCCACCTTTGAACGCAAAAGGCTTTTTTATTAGGCCAGCTACAGTAACCAAATTTTGCATGTACATTTCAAATACCCCGGAGGGTGCACGGAAGTTTTTATTATTTTGAATGGTTTGGTTCTTGAATTTATAGAAAATGCATTGTTTCATCGTGCTGCCATTTTCATCCTCCATCTTGGCTCCATTCTGTTATAGTACTGTGCATGTCATAAAAAGTAACCATATCAGGCTTGGTGCACAGTGTCCTGGCGCGCATGAGTTCTGAAGCAGGACTGCAGATTACTGCTTTTATTGTAAGAGAGAGAGAGAGAGAGAGAGAGCACATGATTGTTTATTCCGGGCAATGCCCGGTACGCCATCTAGTTCTGTATATAATCTGGAAAAGACAATTTAGCCCGGGGGCATATTTCCCGCCATTTAAGAAACACAGTCATAGGCTATCGCTTCCTCGCTTGTAAGTTTGTCAGTGTTTAACTTTTCGCACAAGAAAGGTCATCAAGCTCTTTGTAATCTCTCTGTCTGTCGCTAAATTATTTGTCATGTTTTTATTTTCCTTCATGTCGGAAAAAGTTTGACATTCGTCCAATCGCTTGATATATGGAAGTTGTGATTATTTATGCTGCTTATCAGCTCGTTGTTAGATCTGAATGGGGCAATGATCCCAAGTCCTGGTGGAATTATATCTCTCACTCACATGCTCTTTTTGATCTATCTCTCTATCTATCTATCTATCTATCTATCTATCTATCTATCTATCTATCTATCTATCTATCTATCTATCTATCTATCTATCTATCTATCTATCTATCTATCTATCTATCTATCTATCTATCTATCTACCTGCCTGTCTGTCAGTCTGTTCGTATATATATTTATATATATATATATATATATATATATATCTGTCTGTCTGCGTTTTGGTTTGTCGGTGTATCAATCTGTCTAATAATTGTTTGTCTGTCTGTTTGTCCTTTTTTTGCGTTCAACCCGTCAACCCCCTCCCCCCCCCCCCGCTTGCTCTCCCCCTACCCCAAACCACCCGCCATTTCCAAGCCAGGTTTGAATCAGTCTTGACTCCCGTGCTCCAACTCAATCCAGCCAGTCACCCATTTTCTCTCTGACTCCGCTGAAAGCTGCTGACTCCAGCAAAAAATGTGGTTGGAAAAAATTACTGTAGATGGAAAAAATCGATGTCCACCAGTCAAGGGATTGGTCGTGAGGCATTAATAAGTTCAAATGGTTTCCGGAACTATGGAATACCGTAGGTGATAGAATCTTTGAATGGTTTTTGGGTTTGTTTTTTTTGGCGGGGGCTTTTTTTTTTCATGGGGAAAAAAAGGGGGGGGGGATGTTAAATGCAAAAGAAAAGTGCATGGAGTACGCCCCCTCAGAAAATCCAGGAAGTTTTATTGTGTGTGTGTGTTTTTCTGTAGGGTTTTTTTTTTTTTGAATGACGGGATTAAATATAGTTTTCCTTGAGTATGGCCGGAAGGGAAAAGCCGTCCTGGGGTTATCAGAAACGAAGTGGTTATTTTCAAGGCATGCCTTGGAACTAACGCCAGCGTTATTTTCAAGGCATGTTTCATTGACCAATCAGAAGCTGTTTCAGTATTTCTAAACGTGGAGCCTTAGACTGTGCATTGTCAGACTGATATGTAACGACGTGAGGGTCTAGTCAGTTTGTATCATCGAGGCCGTAGGCCGATGTTCGTCTGGGTAGTAGTCAGATTGCCATATCAGGGAAAGCCGCCGGGGTAGCTATGTATTGTTTATTGGACTCAAGGTATGCCTTGGAACTAACGCCAGCGTTATTTTCAAGACATGTTTCATTGACCAATCAGAAGCTGTTAAGGTATGCCTTGAAAATAACGCTAGAGTTAGTTTCAAGGTATGCCTTGTAAATAACGCCTTGCTATCAGAAAAGGGCGCAGAACCACTGGTTCTTTGGCAAGCTCAAGTCGATATGACATGAGTCATTGTGGAGGTATTTAACTTTGTAGTTTAACACACACACACACACACACATTCACACACACACACACACACACACATTCACGCACACATGCACACAATAAAAAAGCATTCAACTTCCTGTGGCATTTTCATGGCTTTGAGTTAATTCCACTTCAAACGTTATTACGGAAAGCCGTCATCGGGTTTTGTTGTTGTTTTTTTCTTGTTTTTTGTTTTTGAACCTGTGTTAACTGTGTTTTCATGTTTAATTTTGTAGTTCACAATAAAGAAAAGAGCATTACATGTATTCATTAAGCTTCCGTTTGTGGCCTCTTAACCCTCATTGCTCTTCAAGTGTCGTTAATCCTCCCAGTGCTCGGTGTACCAGATTTGAAACACGACACAGTGATGCCCAGTGATCGTTCTGTACTTAGAACACATTTTAATTCACCAGAACTACCTTTTAAGATTTAGATAGATATTTATCACGAATGCTGTAGCAGTTGTTGTTGTTGCTATTGTTAGTATCATTTGATATTGGTCTTATTATTTATTATTATCATCATCATCATCATCATCATCATTACAATTATCATGATTTTAGTTCTAGCAGTAATAGTAGTAAAAGTAACGAGAAACTCATGGGGGAGCCGGACAACAAAGAGTCTTCAGAGAAGAAACCCCCCTTGTTCAAGTGTTTCGGCCCTGAACTCCTTACACTCTAAGGGCACCGGGCGACACCTAGGTCATGACGCCCAAGTGCCTTTATGCTGCCTTTTTTTCCCTAGAAAGTGTCTCCGGGCGGATTCCAACTCGCGTTTTTTAACACTAGGGGAATTCTAATCCGACGTCTTATCACTTGCGCTAAATACACTCCCGTGTTGTTGGGAAATTTAATCCTTATTATAATTATATGTAGCACGGGTTCGTTTCATCATTAACATTATTATTGAACTATTTTGGCTATTTCAGATCAGTTTTGGAAGTTTCAAAATTTGGATAGAAACTGATTAGGGCAGAAATAGCTGCTACGCTACAGAGTTGAGGAAGTTGTCAATATTTTTATCTTTTTTTTTTTTTTTTAACATTTTCAAATGTTCCTACTTGGTCATGTCATGAGTGTATGTATAGGGCATTTTCTTTTGTCATGACACTATATAATTTACGATGAAACTGTCAACATTTTGTCGCGTCAAAATATTTTTTTTAAAAACAAAAAACAAACGAGGGCGTAGTTGACGAGGCGTAGCCACGAATAGAAAAAGAAGTCTTTGTCCTTTCGTAACCAAAATAACGATAGCGGTAACTAGGCTGGCGTATTGATATTTTAAACAGGCACTTTCTGTTGTTGTTTTTCTTCTGTTCGTCACTCTGAATGAATGGACAAGAAAAGATTGTAAAATGAAAAAAAGTAAAGGTCACAAATCTTTTATATTATATCGTGTTTCTTTGCGAAGAAAATGCACTGAATGTCGAAATAATAAAAAAGAATTAAAAAGATATAAATAAGTATATAAAAATAGTGATAATATTTTTTTTTAAGGTATGCCATTAATTCCTTCTATATCCATGGGTTCAGCCTCATTTCTTTCAACAGATACCAAATATAATTATTTCATTGGAGTTACCGATTATTATGCTGCCTTTAATAACGTATATGTTTTATGTGTTTATTTCTTTACTTTTAAAATACTCACTGCTTTTTAAAGAACACTTTTTAAACTGAGAAATGTTACGTTAAAAGTTTGCGGCCATAGTAGCGTGAGAAGGACCTTAAGATAAATCGGAACTGTCTAACAGCTTGATAAGTACCACAACGCAGTTTCAACTAGTGTCACAGTGTGCATTTATTATACCTCATCTAAAGACTAAAAGTTCACCAGTTTTTTCTGAACATTGATATTATAACACACATGAACTGACGTCGTGATTTCTTTGACAATTTGTTTGTGCTCATCATTGTTCTGTCATCGTTAATGTTGTTGTTGTTTGCTGTTGTTGTTGTTGTTTTCTGTCTTTTATATTAAAAAAACTACCAGTTCCTTGTTTGTAAACTCCTAGTAGTTCCCTTCATTAGATTGTCATTGGTTGAGCATTCATGTTTAGTTGTTGTTGGGTTTGTTGTTTTTTTAAACAGGTCAAGCAATATAAAATTTAATCTTGGATAATATAGACTAAATACACAGGAACATTTGAAATTGATGTTAATCGACTCCTAATTCAACCTCGAAGTGTGTGTTGAGTTTTCTTTCTTATTGCTGTTGTTGTTTAAGATCGAGATAGATTTAGGAACACAGTTCTATTTTAAGTTTTAATCATGGTGTTTCACAACCTACTTAAACATGTCACACAATCTTTCAGCTTTATGTAATACATGATAATTACAGTCATTACGGGTGTTTCCTTGTACAGAGAGGATTAAAGATGAAGTCCCTCTGTTATTTAAATGTCAAATTTAGCTTCTAGTGGAATTTTTGTGTGTGTGTTCCTCCTCGGGGCTAACAGGTTATTCTGGTTATTGTTGAGGAAGTTTAATATTTGGGTGTCAAAAATAGAACAGGGCGTTGAATTGATAGTTGAAAATCTGTAAAGCTTAAATGTCACGAGTAACTTCCTCTTGTGGGTTGGTTCAACGATCTGGAGCGCCATTGAAGATCAGTGATTCTCAGCATGGTGGTGATAGGTGAGTCGTCAAGTGTTTATAAGTGAGAATGAGGGTGATAGAGTTACTGTGGTCCTAGGTCCGGAAAAAAGTTAACACACGGGGGTAACTGTGCCTAAGCATTGTATGTACTGTGTATTATCCTTTCGCTCTCTCTCCTCCTCTTTCTCTCTCTCTCTCTCTAACTCAATCTCTCTACGTCTCTGTCTCCCTCCCTCCCTTCTTCACCCATCTCTATCTGTCTGATTCTGTCTCTCGCTCTGCCTGCCTCTTTCTTCTTCTAAGCCCCTCATGTCTCTTTCTTTCTCTCCAACTCCCCCCCCTCCCCCCCCCCCCCGTCGAAAAATCTCTCTTTATTATCTCTCTTTTCCCAATCTATCCCTGTCATTCTCTCTGTCTGTCTGTCTAGTCTCTATCTCTTCCTTTCTCTTCCCTTTCTGTCTGTCTCCCTCCCGCCCTCTCTCTCTCTCTCTCTTCTTCTCTCTCTCTCTCTTTCTCTCTCTCTCTCTCTCTCTCTCTCTCTCTGTCTCTCTCTCTGTCTGTCTCCCTCCTTTCTTTCTTCTTTAGCTTGTTTCGAGTTTCCACCCCACGCTTGTTACAATGAAATGACACTTGGGAATCTTTGCTAAAAATAGTAGTAAAGGGTGTGGCATCCCAGGAAATTACAATGTCGCATTGCGAGGAGGACAGCGTCTTACATAGCCTGGGGTGTTTTTCTGGATATTTTTAGGAAAATGGTGTCTAATACAGTTAAACGAGTCATGGTTATGTTGTTATGCTGTTCATTTACCTGTGCCGAAATAAAACTTTGGAAACTTCAAGTTGCTGGTTAAGTGACTGGAAAGACAGGCAGACAAACAGACAGACAGAAGAGGGCGGGCGGAGAGATAGACAATAGATAAACAGACAGACAGAAAAGGGTGGGCGGAGAGATAGACAATAGATAGACAGACAGACAGACAGACAGACAAACAGATAGATAGATAGATAGATAGATAGATAGATAGATAGATAGATAGATAGATAGATAGATAGATAGATAGATAGATAGATAGATAGATAGATAGATAGATAGATAGATAGATAGATAGATAGATAGATAGATAGATAGATAGACAGATAAATAGATAGATAGATAGATAGATAGATAAATAGAATTTGGTAGATAGATAGATAGATAGATAGATAGATAGATAGATAGATAGATAGATAGATAGATAGATAGATAGATAGATAGATAGATAGATAGATAGATAGATAGATAGAATGATAGATAGATAGATAGATAGATAGATAGATAGATAGATAGATAGATAGATAGATAGATAGATAGATAGATAGATAGATAGATAGATAGATAGAGACAAATAAATAAATAGATAGATAGATAGATAGACAGTTCGATAGTCGGTTATTGCATTTCAGTAATTACATTATGCAATCAAACTGCAAGAAATTAGCAATGCCACAGTGAGCAAAGGAAATTTTTGTGTCGTTTTGGTTAGCCATGTCGTCACGCCAACTTTTTACATGTCCCATGTTATTATTACACATTTCGTTTCTTCTTTCCTTGTTTGCATTGTCTAATGCAGAGATGTCAAACTTGAAAATGTCACGGGTCGGCCCTCGAGAGGTAGGTTGACATGTTTACTGATGGTAGCCACGCTGTTTCCTCCTCTCTCCCCCCCCCCACCCCCCCCACACCCTTCTCCCTCCCCCCCCCACCCCCCGCCACCCTCTACCCCCCGCCAAAATTGCCACCGTCACATGCCCACGTCAATTTTTCAAAAGCAACTTCGTAATGTGACACAGAAGTACAGAAGTGGCATTTTATCGTAGTGACAAGCCAGCTTAATGTGACACAAAACTGACGTTGTATCGCCGAGTGGCAGGCCCAGGTTACAGAGCGTAGACAGCTTGTATGTTACAATGTAACAGGATACAATTCTTGTCAAGAAAGGCCTTGGGGGTGAGTTTTGAATTATGACTTCAGCTGGCCATTCAGATTCACGACCTCAGTGTGTGCCCCCCCCCCCCGCCCACCCTTCAACAGAAGGAAGTTAACCCTATGGTGCCCAGTGTATCATTGTTGGACTATCTCACTCAGTGTCCAATATTCGATGTTTTGGTCAATTTCTAATTTATCAATAATTTATATTACTTGATGACATGATTTTTCTCTTTCTTTCTTATTTTTCTTTTCATTCATTTAATTTAAGATAAATGTTGTAGTTTTCAATTTTTCTTTTTTACATTCACAAAAGTGTTTTAGTTCTTGGTTACTAGAGGGTTAAGGGTTAAAACTGCTTTGACGCGGATTGCCTTCCTTCCAAGAACTCCTGTTAAAATGAGGCAAAGAGAAGAAAAAAAACAACTTTTTTCACCCCCTCCCCTTCATTTCACTCCCTTTCCGCCTACACTGTATCTTGATCGATGATTTTTACATTATACCAGCTTAGATTATACCAATGTACAAAATAAAATGTGTGATACGAGTTTCTGACCCTCTGCGTTATCACAGTTTTCGGATCTGGCCCTTACTATAAAAAAAAAAAGTTGCTCACGCCCGGCTTAAACTAAGGAAACAAGTCTGACTGTTATTACTCAAGAAAAGTGTCATTGACCCTTACTTGACTGCCACATTCTGGCACCTTGTAATTCATATTATAGATTAATCTTCTTTTTTTTTTTTAATCAGAAATATTGCAACATTATATCACGCCTTTCTCCTCCCCCTCAGTTAATTGTGGATCTATATTCTGTGCAGAAAAAAACGTTTACGTGTATATTGCTATAATTAAATATGACCTTCAAGTTTTATACACTTCTTCCTGATGATTTGGCATCCACGGCACAAGCCCCACCCAAGTCATGTGCCGGCGAAAAAAAAACTGACCTGATGTTCCATAGCGCGTTTAGAAACTCATGCAGTCAGTCTCTAGAATTTCCTGGAAAAACTGATTGTTGTATAGCAGTAATTTTTTGTATTTGTATTTGTATACTTCTTTAATCCCATTTGGGAAATTTGCCTCAGTGTCATTCCAGCCCAGTTACAACTGGAGTAGACACGTCATCGCCACAGTGCAGCACATGTCGGAGGGTGTGGTTTTTTTTTGGGGGGGGGGGGGGAGGGAGGAGGGGGCGGAGTGATAGGAATACGTTTATTTTGTTTTTTAGATTTTGCCCAGGCAGCGGCCTGTTCAGCCTGCTCTTCTCGATTTCCAAGTGTCAAGGTATCTTTAACATGCGCAACGTCCACAAGGGCCACTCCGAGCTTTTCGTCCATATCCGAGAAGACTAGGTGCATGCTCGATCCAACCTACCACAGGATCAAGGACATGAAAATATGAGAAAAAAAAAATTCCAACATGCCTGCGCCGACCTGGATTCGAACCTGATACCTGTGGCATGAGAGGCGAGCACATTCAATTTTTACAGTAAAGGCACCACTACTAGTTAGCGTCACTTCCGTATTCAATATTGCTGACATGATGCAGGGAACGCCAATTATTACTATTAGCCTCTTTGAAAATCAAAATTTCCCGTTCATGAGTAGTTGTATTGTTTTGTTTTGTTTGTTTGTTTGTTTGTTTTTGGTTGTTGTTGTTGTTGTTTTTTGTCCATGCGCAGAAGTGTGCACCTTTTGAGCGGAGAGGGTGAAGTAGTCTTTGTAAAACTATTGGATTTCCAACCTGAAAGCGTGGAGCTATTAAACATCACCTAAAAATGGAAAATACGAAATAAGATTATTTTTCAAGAGGCAAAAAATATTTTATTAAGGTCGTGAAGACAAGTAGTCCTCATATCTTGTGTCAATACGTTCAGACAAAGCGCTCAAAATTATAGCTTTCTGAAGAGTCAACATTTTTTGTAAAAAGAAAAAGTTGTTTGTAGCAAAGCCTCGCGTAAGAAATAATAGACAAACGATACAATGAAACGCATACTAAAGGAGAAGACAGAAGATTGCCTATATTTCGGCAACAGCCTTTTTCAAGGAAAAAAAACACAAGAAAAAACAGACAGAAAGACTTTGCATATAACCTTGCAACGACCCAACAGTTTTTCTATGCTTTTTATAATATTTCGTCAGCTTCCTGAAGAGCAGCAGGAATTTCTGAAGGAATTGTGTTTAGTTTACAACAGGAAACCAGACAATGTTCATGCCTGAAAAATGAACTCATCACTAACAGTTTTAACGAACTGCCGCTCCGATTGGCATTTCGTGCACGACCCCTCTTTATTACATCCGTGGACACGCCTATGAAATCATATGACACACCACTGTCAACAATGCGGCAGGTTGGGTGGAGAAGTGTAGAACAGTTATTGCTTGTGTAACCTTATAGTTAACAGATGAGTGGATGAACTGTTAATATTCTAGTCACACCGACAGTTTCCTTGTTTGTGCATAACAGAGTATTTGTAGATCCCTCATTTAGTGTGACATAGTGTAGTGCAATAAATGACAGTCTGATGGATGGTTAGGTGAATGAATGGAAGGAAAATGGACGGATGGAAGAAAAACGAATGGGCATATTCTTATCTATCTATCTATCTATCTATCTATCTATCTATCTATCTATCTATCTATCTATCTATCTATCTATCTATCTATCTATCTATCTATCTATCTATCTATCTATCTATCTATCTATTTATCTATCTATCTGTTTTCCTACCCTTCTGTATAATTGCCCATATATCTTCTACGTAGTTCGCTGTCCATTTCGTGTTTTCTGTCAGTCAATCTACCTCTATTGTCTGTCTGTCTAGCAGCTCAAAATTCAAACCCAAAATTCAAACCCAAAATGTTATAAGCAGGTACGCACTCCAAGCATGTTGCCCGCATATGCACCTACCCCCAATCCCGTCCTTATCCTCAACCCTAATTCTTATCGAATCCTTAACACTCCTCCCTAACCTTTCAACCAAAAAGCAGGAGGAAAACAAAAAGAAAATCTGAAAGAACAGTCAATTAAGACTGTTGCTAGGTGTACTCCAGAAGGAGCTCTCTAGCTCAGGAGTCACAAAAGGCTTGAAAATACGTACCTCTAGCGCAAAAAAATTTGGGGGATGTACGTATCTGTAACAAGGTTCATACCATAGATAAATAATATCCCTAGTCTGTGGTTCATACTAAATACAAAACCACCATTTATACTGCATGAAGAAACGCACAACTGAGCACCAAAAGGCACTTTCTCTAATGGCAAATTTGGCTTTCTACCAAGTAGGAACACTGAGGAATCCATAATCAAACAGAATAGGCCATGAATAATTTTCTGCCACTGCCATGAGATATGAATACATTAGTTTAGTTTTATCACCTGGGTTGTAACTGGCTCTATGTACTTACCATGTGTCAGCTGTCCAAAGGGTGCGCAGATGATGGGCTGTGTCGTTGGATAATGATTATTACGGTGGTGTAGAGAGTTTGTTGCTCCGGAAATTATTTGTATGGAAGAAAAAAGAATGCATGTAAGCACAGTGGATTTTTTAGAAATAAAAGTTAGTTGGTACCGAGTAGCTCAAGCAGAGTGGTGAAATACTAAAATGTAGCGATAGAGAGAGTAAGAAAGAGATGGAGCGAGAGGGGACGCAGAGCGAGAGAGAGAGAGAGAGAGAGAGAGAGTGAGGCGCATTTTTCAAAACAACATACGCAACAACTAATAAAAACAACATAAAACAGATGATGAGTTTTTTCTTGTTTTGTTTTTGTTGTTTTTGTCTTTTTTCGTTGTTTTGTTGTTTGTTTGTTTTGTTTTCATGAGAGTGGAGAGCATCGAAAGATTTGATATGGATATCTCGGAAATTTTCAAGATTTAGTAAAACGCGAATGATTTGACTGAAAAGTTTGCCGGTTAACCTGGCTATCTGATCTGTACATAATTATATTGGGGGAGGGGGGAGGGAGTGGGGTGTCCAACAGATCTAGCCTCACTGTACGGAGACAAGACGTCAAGCTCTAACTAAAGAAAAAACTAAGTCTTGTATTCTTGACTACATAGACAAACAACCGCAATTAACATTGATGCTATTGTTTAAGATGCAGTTTTATGTCCAGCACAACGATCTTCCCGACATCGCCAGCAACGTCACCTTCAAAACAACAACAACAACAACGGGAACAACAACTCGTTAAGAATTCATGACCATCTCTTGGCTCTCCACATTATTCTATTCTCGCCCGCTCCATCCAGCACTCCAGATCCTGCACGAAATTTAGACGATTCCATTTCAGAAAGAGGGCCGGCAGCTTCAGAATGAGTTTCATGAAGTTTAGACTGTTCCATGTCAGAAAGAAGGTCCACGGGTTTAGAATGAGTTTCCACTGAACATCCAATGTTCATGCACTCGTACCCCTCCTTACCTCGTGTTCTCCACTTCCTTTTATGTGTTTTATAACCGATTTTTCTTTTTCAGGATTTTATTCTTGTTCGACCGAGATCTTTGAGCGTCCATTTCAATCGAGCAATCGATCACAACTTATCTTTGATTCATCGTCCCCTGACCCGGCGCCAACGATCCATTTTCATCCATCAAACAACGAGGATCGGAAATACGTTTATGCCGCGCCGTTCATATTCCTCCGCTCGTCCAGAAGATTCAATCATCGTAATTCAATCCAGCGGATCCCCCCTCCCACAGAGCACTCCCTCCTCCAAGATCTTCAGAGGAGACCACGAGTCATCTCAGACGAGCGGAACTTTATGCCTTGGAAGGACACCTATGGGGGTTCAAAATGCTCTTTAGAGTGCATCGACAGCAATGGGATCTTTCAGAACTGATAGATCCGTCTGTCCCATGGCAGTCTGTGTATTCTTTTAAGGCGTGACATCCCGATCGTTTAACAACAGAAACCCAAGATAGCCCTGTGGACATATTTTAGGAACCAACTCTCCTTCTCCTAGTTCATAATGGACTATTTGATGAGGAGCCTTCCATAACGTTAACACTAATTGTTCAACTGAACGGGTTTCACTCATAAACCCTCGTCTTATGCCATAACTTAAGAATACTCATCATTATGTAAATAGGATAAATAATTAAATTAACTAACGTAAGCGCTAATTTCCGAAAAATTACGGCAAACAAAAATGAAGAAGAAGACAAAATCTAGCCTCTAGATGGCTTCAGAATTTGCTTCCTCTACCTCTTCTCCATTTGGGGTCACAACAGCAGAGGGGGACTCGTTGTATTATACAGCACACATGTCCACTCTGAAAAGATCCATCTCCCTGGAATAATACTATTTCCTTGAGCTCTATGCCAATAGCTTGCCTTGATGAAGATTCTGTGTACTCATTGTGTGCTTTTTCCGCCCCTTGTGCGCACGGTTTACCGGTATCAAAGCTTTCATGTTCAGGTTTTTTTTGGTCCCGCCTGGGCCAGAGTTTTTAGTTCTTTGTTTTTGGTTTTGTTTAGTGTTGTCGTGTCCTTTTCCTCGAAAGTCCATACATCAATTGAGGCATGTTCAGTAAACTTTTGTTTATTTGGATCTAAAGGTACTGCATTTATATGGGGAATGTATTGGCCGCGTCAGAACAAGTCATGTCGTTCATAACTCAATCTTGTTGTAACGTATACTGCAGAGCCTTTGGTGCACTTTGTGAAATAGTGAAGTTGTATGGATAAATCATGGATAAATCGTTGCTTCTTCTTGTGGTTGTTCTTGATGCTGTTGTCACTGTGAAAAGTTAGGATGATGTGGATGATTGCGATGGTGGTGTTGGTGATGACGATGATATCGCAGTGACCGACCGTATCGAAGTAATATTTATTGGGTTTTTTGTGATGGTTGAAGCTGAAAATAATGGTCATGGTGATTGTGGTAATGGTGACGGTGATGGTGGTGGAGATAGTGGCGGTTGTGGTGGTAATGATGATGTTAGTGGTGATACTATTGGTAGGAATAATGCTTACAATGCTGAGACAGAGATATCAAGGCAGATATACTGGAAAACACCTCTTAAACAGTCAACTCTCCTGGGAGTCATACAAACATACGGCATTATTGTACTTGCTTTGTTATATTTCTATTCACTTTCATGTTTTTTATCTGTCATCTTTCTTTCACTGTTTCTGCCTATTTTCTTGTTCCTGTTTCTCCACGGTCTTTGGTGCCTCTTTAATATTTGATTTCTTTTGTTTCATCCGCTCCTATTCTCCGTCTTCTGTTGTCGTAAGAACTGAAACGCTTACAATAATATTATCCCTTGTTGAACTGTTCATCTTTACTGCCATGCCTGCCTTTTTTTTATTCTTTTGCTTAACAAACGTTGGGGGGGGGGGGGAGGGAGAGAGACAAAGGAGCACAGAAACATCTATTTTGCTCTTTGGATTTTTTCTATTGTTTTGTCTTGGTTTAGTTTGGTTTCCCCTGTCATCAATCAACCCGGAACATTCTGAAAAGGAATGGGAAACATTCGTTCAATCCTATCGAAGTGACCATTCATGTGAAGAAAGAGACACTGATAAACATCGGCGTTCGTGGTTTCTTTTATCATTGTTCATTTTGTATTTGTGATGTCAACAAAGAAATACGACATCGCCCGAATAAAAACGAGAAGAAAAAAAGACGCCATGTAAATTTAATCATCAGATGAAGAATGGTCATGGAATAATCATAATCGTTCAAACATCTCTTTGCGTACTCAACACGATATGTTTACAATGAGTGTATTTTCTTTGGCGGGACGGAGGAAGACGGACTGTAGAGAGATCGATGGTAGTGATTATTTGCTTATTTCAAAAGAAAACAAATAACTTTAATAAAACAGTAAATGTTCCAGATTGTCTTTTCCTTGGCGTATTTGATTTTGGTTTTTCGTGTAATTGTCAAATTAGACGGGAGAAATTAATCAACCTTGTAGATCCTGCACCGGTTGATTCCCGATCTTCCGCTTCTGAAATATTTCCCAATCTTCCATAGTTAAAACAATTTCTAATTTATCAACATATTTTTTTCCTTGATAAATATTAATTTCTGCATTCATTAATTGATCACACCAGTTTTATACGATTCAGAACGTTTTGCTACTGGACCAGAGGTAAAGGCGTACTGAAAATTTCCAGTGTCATCTATAAACTATAAGTTTTTCTATGGTATCTAGTATAAGCTTCACGAATTAAGATTAAATAAATGTGTTTATCATGCAGATGAAATGTCAAATCTCATTATAACAGATCCATTTTGTCGATAACGTAGTTTAGCCGGCTGTTGTATAGTGTGGAAAATGTTTGAATGTGTCCTGTGTTTTTCCAACAATTATTATGCGGTACGGTCACCCAGCTGTTTCTGGCTTATAGATCAGGTATGCAGATCTCTATCACATCAGGTACTCTAAATTCACCCCAGCGGTTCATTAATTCATTCTAACTTTAGAATTATCTTGGGTACGGATAATAGCAAAGCTGGTGTATTAAACAACAAAGTGTATATTATGATACACCAGTGAGTGTAAATAACGATATATGACCATTGTGGAATTACACGCTTTTGTTGTAGGTTGTCGTTATTATTGTTGTTGCAGTTTTCTTGTTGTTGTTGTTGTTGTCACTGCTGTTGTGTTGTTGACGTTTTTTGTTGTCGTTGTTATTGTTTGTTCTTGATAAAGAGGTCATGTCCTATTATAAAAGGCCTGCCCTTCAACATTACTAATCTTTTAGAGGTAATATCAAAATATGAATACATTGCTTATCTGCACAGGTCGACTGGTTAGCAGGTAAACTTCACGCACTATTCATTTGTGCGAACTTGTCTTTCAAAAATATAATTATGTTCATGAAATGACACCTTCTTCAGCACAAAATACCTTGGCCAGAGAGAGCTGATGAGGATTTTTGTGAATAACTGTTTACCCATAAGTAATCCAGTAGATTCAAGAGTAATACATTGTCTTCCAATTTAACCAAGTTTCGCATGTCAAGATGGCAGTGGTGTCGATACATCCCGGTACTAAACATTAGACAGAGTAACCCTCTGGGTACTGACTCAAAAACGTACAGGTTTTGATACATTTTCAGTCCTGTGCTGCGGTCTGTACTCAGAATATTACTCTGCGCTATAACTGTTTAATACTACAATTTTTTTTTTTTGCATTATCACATAATGGATCACACCATTATTAGTTGAATATGAAAAGTGCCTCGACTTACGTGTTACTCAATTTAAAATGCACGAGTACTGGAATATTAAGTATATTTTCTGAGTTAACAATCCTCGTGAGTTATAAAAGATATAGACCATAACATATGCTGTGGTCCTTCCCACCCTACTCTATGGGGCTGAAACCTGGACAGTGTACCAATCGCATGCCAGAAAGCTAAATCACTTTCATCTGGCCTGCCTTAGAAAGATCCTAAGGATCAAATGGCAGGATAAAATTCCAGACACTGAGGTCCTCAATCGTGCCAAGGAATTGAGCATCTTCTGCCACCTGAAAAAAATTCAGCTACGTTGGGCAGGACATGTTGTCAGAATGCCCGACTCCAGACTCCCTAAGCAAATCTTCTTCTCTGAGCTCTCCAATGGAACGAGGAATGTTGGGCCCCAAAGAGACGTTACAAAGACACTCTCAAGCAATCACTGAAGGCCTTTGCCATTGATGTGAGTGAGTGGGAAAAGCTCTCGCTTGATCGTGCAAATTGGAGGGCGGCCCTTACCAGAGGCAGCAAAGCATGGGAAGCTGACAGAGTCCAGCAGGCTATCAAAAAAAGAGAACGGCGCAAGAAAAGGCCCAGTGGTACTGAACCAACGGAGCACTCTTGTCATTTATGCGGAAGGGTCTGCAGGGCAAAAATAGGACTTATCAGTCACATGAGAAGCCATAAGTCATGAAAGAACAGTCTTTCCATTCTGTCCTCTGTGTCCTTTAGTTCTCTTTATTGTCCATGTGTTGAAATTCTCAACAATTTCTGTTCTTTATTCCTCTGGTGTTGTTAAGGTCATCATCATACCTGATGGACGAACTATTATTATTATTATTATTATTATAGACCATAACATAAAGTAACACATTTTCCTTTGGTCAGGTATGAAATGGTTCACCTTAACGTCAAATAAATGTTGGTCCAATCAATAATTGTCCTTTCTCTGTGAAGATCGACAGCTGGTACATTTTTTTCTCTGTGAATATTAATATTGTATAGTCGTGTTGCGGATAGTGACCTCTCGCTGTCTCTCTCTCTCTCTCTCTCTCTCTCTCTCTCTCTCTCTCTCTCCCTCTCTCTCTCCCTCTCTCTCTCTCTCTCTCTCTCTCTCCCTCTCTCTCTCTGTCTCTCTCTGTCTCTGCCTCTCTCAGTCTCTCTTTCTCTCTCTCTTTATCTCTCTCTCTCTCTCTCTCTCTCTCTCTCTCTCTCTCTCTCTCTCTCTCTGGCCGGAAGCTATAGGCTTAAGATACTCACTCGCCGGCTGCCTGAGGCGGACACGAGCCCATGCCTGGACCATGAGATAACTTCATTGTGCAATACTGAAAGAAGAGGGGAAAACCCACTGTGCAATGAATATAGTGCATTGAGTTATCGCTGACACGGAGGCGTTTGACATTCAGCTGTGTCATCTAACTTTCCCATCAGTTGATTGATACAATTGTAGGCTAATGCAACGCTTTCTGACATTCTCATGACACTGCGAGCCCATGTGAAATGTTACACAGCGTTCGGGCGCGATTATATATATGGCGTCACTTTTTAACCCTGCCGTATCGGGAAGTGAACCCTTTTTGTCTTCCTTAGCTTTCTTAGTTTGCCATAATGAGTGAGGTGGGAAGATGAAAATTCAGACAGGAAATTTTATCAAAGCATTGCTTGGGAGGGGAAACTGGGGAGAGGGAGGGGGAGGGGGGGTGGATCGACAGAAGAACGTTCTAGGCAGGAAGTCTCGTTAAAGTATGATTTGTGTTAATGAAGATGTATTATAATTTGCGTATATTTGCCTAAGTCTACACAAATTAAAATTTGTTGAAATGAATGTAAGTTTCCGCTTTTCAATTCCCAAAGGAATAAATGTGAAAACCGGGGGGGGGAGGGGGGATCCCCTATTTCATTCTTTCTCTCACCCCCACCCCCACCCCCACCCCCACCCCCACCCCCATTCTGTCCCCGCCCTATTCTCTCCGTGTTCGCCCATTCACTCACTCCGTTGATCACCCATTCTGATACGCCTCTGACTAACTGACTAGCACTGTAGCAGCTAGAACCTCCCCGTAGTACCTGGATATAGCATTCACAATGGGGTGTCCATCTTTAAAGTCATAATTATAGCACGAATATTTATGTAAATGAGATGACATCTTTTTCTTTTTTTTTTCAGTTTTCCGTGGTTCTGGGAGTGCTACTGATCTGATGACATGATTGTGAATGATGATGATGATGTTGATGATGATGATGATGATGTTGATGATGATGATGATGATGTTGATGATGATGATGATGATGATAGCAAGGATGATGATGGTGATAGCAGTGGTGATGATGATGATAGCAAGGATGATGGTGGTGATAGCAGTGGTGATGATGATGATAGCAAGGATGATGATGGTGATAGCAGTGGTGATGATGATGATAGCAAGGATGATGATGGTGATAGCAGTGGTGATGATGATGATGTTGATGGTGAAATTGATGATGATGATGAAAATGAAGATGATAATGATTATGTTTTTTATATAAATTTTGTTTCTGAAGTAGCAAGTAGCGCTTTGCAAATACAACTTGTTCTCTCTCTCTCTCTCTCTCTCTCTCTCTCTCTCTCTCTCTCTCTCTCTCTCTCTCTCTCTCTCTCTCTCTCTCTCTCTCTCTCTCTCTCTCTCTCTCTCTCTCTCTCTCTCTCTCTCTTTCTTTTTTGGCCATATTTCAACTGTCGCCAAGCATGTGGGAAGGCAATATGATTTGGCAATGTGTCACACTGTTTGCTTTATAATGTTGGCAGATGCTACATTCACACTGTTTGAATGTGTCCTTTGCTTCGTCCAGAACCATCTTCTACCTTCACTCCCTCCAACATCTTCATCCAGTGACAACCTGGTGGAGGGAGGGGGAAAGGGAAGGGGGTGGTTGGAGCAAATTTCCCCAGCTTGGCACGAGACCCCGACTGTGTGTTGACGTCTTCATAATGTAAATACGATAGTCCATGAGTTGGGATATCCTGGTGTGAATTAAGAAATATTCAGATTTGTTTCCTATTTGATATAAAAATTCTACCTTTCCGGTTGAGCCAGACGCTGAGTCAACAATCTTACTTGAGCCAAAGAGCTTGTTTGTTAGGTTGTCTTCCTGTCTGTCTGTGTGGGGAGGGTGGGAGTGGGAGGTAGTGAGTGCGTTTATGTGCCCGTGTGTCTGTTTCCAACTCTATTCTCTGTGTGTGTGTGTGTGTGTGTGTGTGTGTCTCTCCCTCTCTCTCTCTCTCTCTCTTTCATACACGAGGCACGATCGTACATACTATCAATCTCTCCCTCTCTCTCTCTCTCTCTCTCTATCTCTCTCTCTCTCTCTCTCTCTCTCTCTCTCTCTCTCTCTCTCTCTCTTTCTCATCTCACAAACACCTTCGCCCTCAAGAATATCTAGATAAGCGAAGGTGTTATGATACTTCCAACCGCCTTCAACTCTAATGAATACAAAAATGAATTAAATTTTAAATAAATAAAATGCCTCTGATGATATTCAATTTCAAAAATAAAATGAGAATTTATTGCTTTTTTTTTCTGCATTTAACGCTAGAAAGCGATTTGTGTATCAATAAACTTAAATTACTTTCGCTTTTTTTTTTTTAATGTAATTGAAAGTGTTTGTATGGTATATGAATTTATAAATTTCATGAAAAGTCATTTTCTAAATCGAATTTGTCGTTTTCAAGTTTCAAATAGGTGATACGTGTTCATATTGTCTTAGGATACATTTTTGTTTGCTAGGCTGTTGCAGCAGCTGCTGGTCCTGCCGATGTTGTAGCTCCCAGTTTTGTTGTTGGTGTCGCCTGAGATGGTGGTGGTGTTGTTGTTGATGATGTAGTTGTTGATCAACATTAGATACGTGGATTTCCCAATTGCAAGTGTTGATGAAACCATTTTAGACAATTTAACATTACTTTCCTGGACCCTATAACATGAAAGATTCGAGATGTTATCGCTGTTGTTGTTGTTGCTGAAGTTGTTTCTGATGATGATGAAGATGATGCGTTGTTGTTGATGTTCTTGTTATTGTTGTTACTGATGTTGATGTTGTTGATGTTGTTGATGTTGTTCTTATTGTTGTTGATGATGATGATGGTTGTGGTGGCCGTGGTGGTGATGGTGGTGGTGGTGTTGTGGTTGTTTAACATTCAGATAATTATGTGAAACTGGAGTTTCCCATTGTAAATGTAGATCATATCGGACAAATATTAAGCGTTATTCCCCTCGACACTTACATAATAAAAGACAGGAGAAAAGTCAGAATGATGAAGTTGAAGGGGTTGCATCAGTGATATAGGTGGTGACTGGCACCAAAGCTCCTCTCCTGTCGCCAGCTTCCATTGTGCTTATCTAACCGCTGGATTCGTTCCTAATTGCTGGCTTCACCTTCTGTGGCTCTGTAGTTTTCTCTGATAGAAACATTTTCCCACCTGTGGTTGGGTAAGTTCTCTGTCGTCCACGTTGTTTCTTCTTTTCTTCTTCTTCTTGTTGTGAGGAGGCATGTGCCCAAGTCTAGGGGCTAAAGAGTTGCTTTCTCTCTTTCTCCCCCCCCCCCGGCCACCCCCACCCCCCCAAAAAAACCTATTTGGCATAATTATATTCAAGTCTAGGGGCTAAAGAGTTACTTTCTCTTGCCCCTCTCCCCGCCCCCAACCTATTTTGTATATATTCAAGTCTAGGAGCTAAAGAGTTGCTTTCTCTTCCCCCCCTCCCCCAACACTATTTATATATATCCAAGTCTAGGGGCTAAAGAGTTGCTTTCTCTCTTTCTTTCCCTGCTCTCCCCCCCTCCCCCCCCCCCCTCCAACACTATTTGATATATATATCCAAGTTTAGGGACTAAAGAGTTGCTTTCCCTCTTTCTCCCACTCACGCCTCCTAACACCCCCCCAAACTATTTTATATATCCAAGTGTAAGGCTAGCACTGATTTCCCCCCCCCCTCCCCGCTAGTTGTCTTAGGTGTCCAAGCCTTGTCGCTACAGAGTTATGTTCCATCTTTCTCTCGCTCTCCCGCCCACACATGCACACACACACTCTTTTGTATACCAAGTCTAGGGCCAGCAGTTGTTTCCCCTCCCCCTCCCCGCAATTTGTCTTACATGTCCAAGTCTAAGACTAAAAAGTTCATTCTTCCTCCTCCCCCCCCCCCTTTAATTTCGTCACTATGTATCCAAGTCTAAGGACTAAACGCCTCCCCTTCCACCCATCTCCAAAGTAGGGCTGAAACTTTCTTCTCCTCTCCCCTCCCCAAACTCTACCCCCCCCCCCCAACCCCCACATGAAAAAAAAAATGATTTCCTTTCTGTTCACACGTCATTCTCTGCTGTATCCATCTGTCCTAAACAAAACTCCACTAGCAGAAGATAACAGTGTCAGAATCCAGTGCAGGCTGCCGTATAAGGGTGAATAGAGAGAAAAAGAGGAGAGGAATTTGGGGGGAGGGAGTGGTGGTGGTGGTGGTGGTGGTGGTGGTGCTGTAGAGATACATCAGAGGGACAAACACAAAAAAAGAGTCCGTACGAATCGCGGTGTCGTAAGGGGCCGGGGGGGGGGGGGGAATTGGGGTAGAATCCGCAGATCGGATATGGGGAAAAAACACGGAGACTAGCGAAGCGTGATTATTATCTGCTGATATTTTGTCTCTGAGCTCTCCGTCTTTCCCTTTGAAAAGACAAAGATCGAGAACAACAAACAAACAAAAAAAGAATAAATTATATGACATGGATGGACATTCACCCTACTCCGTATTCAAGTCCCCCCCCCCCCAACGACCCCCACCCCCACCACCACCCAGCCCCTTTTTTTCCGGTGTTAAAAAAAAAAAAAAAGAACAAAGTATACAGTGCAGATTTTACATTTGGCTGGATTTGGAAGACGGAAACACATCATTTAATGCACAGGCAGGCATACAAATACACACACACGCACACACTCATGCATCCCTACCATGAATCCGGAAATGGGAAATGTAGTGGATTCTTCTTCCCCAAACCCCCCCCTCCCCCTATCCCATGTTCATTCATTAATAATGGTACGTTCCTCCCAACCCCTTCCGCTTGGCCCTTGACCTTCTTTCTTAACAATTTAATAACAGGATGCTCACTCTGCACCGGAAAAATGTAGTTATATAAATAGACAACCGGTACTCTATTGTATGTTCTATTACACAAATTGCCGAGACAGCAATGGGACATAGAATGACATAGAATGGCATATAATGTACCGTATCTACGATAGGATAAGATAAAACTATAAATATAAGATAATACTATTATCTCATCGGAGCCATTCTCTTTCACAGAGCGTTTGAGAGCACATATTAATACAATGGTACACACGTCTTACGCATCATTACACAAGCACATGTCACAGCTTGCATGTGAATGGCTTGTGACATAGCATGCGTAATGACGTTGTGTACCATTGTATTAATATGTGCCCTCAAAGCTTAGGTCTGTGAAGGGCGAATTCCGAGGTAGATAATAGTATTATCTAGTATCATTCGTCACATTAACCCTTTGTCTACTGATGCCGCAAAAGCTAGATCTTCTCAAATCCAATTTACCTGGAGATCCACTTATGTCAGTTCTTTTGAATGCTAAATATGAATCTAAATCAGGCTATTGATCTTCACGTGAAAGCTGGTAATGGAGAAACAAAACGTGAAACTGATGGGGCAGTAAAGAGCTAACAGCAATGCTGTTTCAGTATTGAGAGGGTTAATAGAGCGTCCCCCGTGCCATGCAGCTGCTTTCGAAAGAACAGTAATTCTTACCTTTTTTCCAGTATGTATGCTCTCCCTTTTGTTTGTCATAATAAGCTTCCCGTTTTGTTCTGTTTTTTTTCTGGTTGTTGTTGTTTTTTTTTCGAAAAGATAGATCTAGATCACTTATTAAGATAATAACATTATATTGCGATCATAGAAAATGAAGTATGTCTCGCTCGCCTGTTAACGAAAATAAAAAAGACTGTCTCGCATTTCAGGTCCAGAAAGAGGAAGTCGGTGCATGGGTATGTATATGTATACGGATATGTTGGGGGGGGGGGGGAGTGGGGAGAGGGGGAGGTTGAGGTGTGGAGAGAAGGAGGGAGAGTGCACCCCAGATGAACAAAAAAAAAATAACAGTATTTCCTGGTGGCATGCCAGGAAATTATCGCATCATCCTTCCCCTTCCAGGGCTTTCTCTTGTCCCTCTCTTTCTTTTCACAATCCTCGTTCGTTCTTAGCGATCTCATTTTTTTAAGCATCTCTCTCGTTTCATATTTCAGGTTTACTCTCATCTCTCTGCAAGCAAATAATAACAATTATTGCATCAGCACTGTTTTTATGTGGGCTAAACGCCTGTTGATGTATAATTATTATGTCTAGTTATTACTCACTGTATCTTTTTTTTCACTTTCATCTCTCTCTCTCCTCTCTCTCTCTCCCTCTGTCTCTCTCTCACACACACACACATACTCTCTCTTTCTCACTCTCTCTATCGCCTCTCCATCTGTCTGTCTTTCCTCTGCGTGTTTGCCTATCTGCTTGACTGTGTGTATGTGTGTTTGTCCGTCTTTCTCTCTGTCTCCCAGACTGTCTTCCTCTCGCTTTCGTATGGGTGTATGTATATATGTCTCTCTCTCTCTTTCTCTCTCTCTCCCTCTTTCTCTCTCTCCCTC
>OZ007569.1:41236020-41253520 GCA_963931925.1 Onchidella celtica
ATCTAAACTAGGGTGGTTGATCTTTGAAGCTATACAAGGGCCTTATTTGTACATGTAGCACAATACAGTAAATGCGATAGGCTGCACTTTCCATGAAATTTGTGGAAGACCAATCAAATTACATATGCATGCAAGTTCGCCTCATTTGCAGTGCATTAAAAATACAGTTAGCCCGTATAAACATGTGGTGAAATGCATTCACACACTACAGCCCCAGTGCTAAGGTGCCGATGAATAATTTTTCACTGTTCCATCACAAGAGGTTGGCTCGAAGGGGAGTAAATAATTAAAAGTACGCTTCAACCCTCTACAAGCCAGTGATCAATATTCAAACCATAATACTTGGCGTTCATTGCTGTGATGCATATTGTTCTAGATTTAGAACACTTCCTAATTTATCAAGAAATGATTTTTCATGACAAAAATCGATAGTTTTCCATTCATTTAACTATTTTAAATTTTATACATAGCCTGTATTCGATTTATAGATCTACATACAGTAATTCTAAAATCTTTATGTTTTAAAAAAGTTACTCACTGAACCTTTTTAATTCATCACCATGATGGAAAAGCGTATGTGCGCTCGCCAGAACTCCCCACTTCCCACCCCAGCTGTACGGATTTTGTACGCTGTTGTCAACCCTCGGAGTGTATTTTACTTTATGGGCGGCCCCTGGGTAGACATCAGTTCTCTTGGTCAATAGGAGAGTATGATATCGGATGTTTCGGGCCAAAATTCGCTGTTTCGAGAGAATGGGACTTTTAATTTCAAAGGCTAGGGGATATATTACAAATATGTGAAATACGGGAATGGGTTACGGCGAATATGTTTCCTCCCTGATGGCGCCTGCGTCTGTAATGTCATGATATATCATAAATCTCAGCTGCTCAGGGTTGGAAGATAACAAACGGTCCGGTGAGATATTTTCTTATCCCGGGGGGGCAAGGCCGGATTTATGACGTATGGTGATCATCGGCGGATCCACTGTGGAGTCCAAAGTGAAGTCCTGAATGGTGAAAGAATGATGGGTTTCCATAAAATAAAGAGTATGGTTCTTAACTGTGCAGTGAGGATCTTTATGTTTTCTCTGGGCCGCCTAGGGGAGATTAGAATTTCAGAGAGGAAATTCCTCGGCCTTTATAAATAATGCACACTACATGAGTTGTATTGTGAGAGTCACTTCTATATTTCTTATTAAAGATTGTGCACCCACTGCCGTTCAGTTCAATTTCCGTTGTTTAATTCCACAAACCCAGATTGCTAGATCAGTGTCACCTACTAAATGTGTAAGTCTATACATATTCTAGCATTGTCTCAAACCCTATGAATTCCATGAAATACTTTTTGAGCAATAAATTGACTGCATTGTTGAAAGAGAATTTTTTTTAAAATGGGACATGAATGAAGCCCCTTGGGGAACAGGATTTCAAATTTTGAGAATCACCGCTGTGTACACATCATATACTGGTGAGGCACCGTGGCAATTAGGCACTTCGTTACTTATCTCGCCCCAGTGCCCTACCAGGAGATCACGTCACACGGTCACAACTGAAATCATCGGCGGCCATACGACTTTGGACAAAAGTCCAAAGTTTATACATCTAGTGTATGTAGTGCTCGCCAAATATGTTGCCCATGGGGACAGTGGTGCAAATTCGATGGATATTCCATCTGGTCGCGAAGGTATAGTTTTCATAGTGCCTCGACCACTATTTGCCACAGACAAAACGGCGTCGTGGGTCTCCTAAGGCTGTTAGCACACTGAATAAGTCTGTTTTGCGTCCGTTTCTGACTCGGTGCCTGGGGTCTCTCTTTGCGTCAGCTGACCCAAGACAGTTTTGACCCCCCGGAACTAGTGAGACAGGCTTGTTTCAGAGAAAAAACAGTTTTAACCCAGTCCTTCGTCAGCCTTACACTACAGTGACTATTCACCATACGCTTCGAAAAGATGCCCGCCGTCTTCAGTACTCTTTGTTGTATCTGTGTGCCCCACCCTGAACACGACCGCGTATCAGAGATGTCGATTCCTGATCTGCAATATAAATATGACGTGGTGTCTGTTTTACCTTTATTTCTTTTCGCCGTTTCTTCGTTTCTGTCCCTCTTCTTTTTCTCTCTGTTCATGCATAATGTGGGCTTGGGCTGGCTGACGAAATACGGTTTATCGTTAATGGCTTGGATAACATAAACATAGACAAACATACCCACGCACGTATGGCATGAGATGATTAAAGATGCACGTATACACACATATCGCTGGGCAATTCATAAAACCTCACAAGTGAGAAGAGTCTAGTTTTACAAGAGAATTGGCCACAGCATCCGCTCCGCTCAGCTATTTTTACGGAAAATGACATATTATGAAAAAGTAAAACACTCTTTGCCTCTGTATACTTGTCCACAGCATCCGTTCCGCTCCGCTCCACCTCGAGATAGAGGCAAAGAAAGTTTTTCGTGTGTCAGTTTCAGTAAAAATAGCGGAACAGACGCTGCGGACAATACCACTTATTTGAAATACATTCCCTACTTTATATTAATGTGCTTTTAGTTATAAACATTTGAAATGCATGAATTGCACTCCCCCCTTAATCAATAGGGCACGGGATTTAATGACACAGTTACTATATTTAAATTTACCGATGACATCATGGGACATTGGAACTGTTCAATGCGGTGGTTAAGTACAGTTGTTATGGACTTTGTAAGGGCGATTCGAGGCACAAAGATCATCTGCACATGAAAAGTGTGTACAAAGTCTATAACTGTGCTTCACCGCCGCTTTGAACAGTTCCAATATCCCATGACGTAAATCTAAATATAGTAGATGTGTCATTCAATCCTGTTCCCTATAGAAACAGTACAGTTCCTTCTAGAAATTGGGTATAATATTAACGACAAACAGAAATTGTCATCTTCACTTGTGCGAATACGTGGATGGATGGATGGATGGATGGATGGATGGATGGATGGATGGATGGATGGATAGATGGATGGACGGATGGATCGGATGGCTGGATTGGATGGATGGATGGATGGATGGATGGATGGATGGATGGATGGATGGATGGATGGATGGATGGATGGATGGATGGATGGATGGATGGATGGATGGATGGATGGATGGATGGATACTCGTATTATGTAGCACTGTCTACAGTGCGCAGTGAGCCAGTACTCGTCCTCAAGAAAGACGGGCAGGAACATGTTTGCAAATTGATAAAACGTGTAATATTTAATAAAGGCTGACACGAGGCCAAACGATTTTTGTGCTGGCAAGATAATTGCATGTCATACGGGTTTTTTTTACACAGTAGTTGTGAAAAAGAAGGCAATTTCATGTTTGTCTTCGGAGATCTGAATAGCTTGAAGTGAGTGAGATTAAATGTCAGTAGACTCATCATGTATGCCACTATGTCAATACGCTGAATTGCGAAAGAATGCTCTGGTTTAACTTCTGTCAAGAGGAGAAACGGGATAAAAATAGCCACAAAATACATGCAAATCTGGTTAAATTGGTCACGTATTTTGTATATATTTCAGCGTTTGAAAAAAACCTCTTGTCCAATTTATTTTTCCGTTTTAATTATGTTATTGGATTTCAGTGCCAAATCAAAACAAAATTCCAATCAGGCATGAATAAAAGCAGGTGGCCACTTTATCAAACAATGGACGGGAATTTGATTGATGAAACCTTACATCGCACAAACATAACCACGTGAGATGGTCGACATTTTCAACCTACTTCCATAGAATAAAACGCTATTAAAAGATCATTTATTAAGGAAATGCCTTTAATGCTTAGAGGAGTAATTATCATTGCTCCACCGAAAACTGAAATCTAAACAATTAATTGTTAAAGTAAACATTTACGTTGCCCTGTGGTTAGAGCGCCAGGCCTGTGTGCGAAA
The DNA here is from genome assembly GCA_963931925.1 of Onchidella celtica. Taxonomy (NCBI): domain Eukaryota; kingdom Metazoa; phylum Mollusca; class Gastropoda; order Systellommatophora; family Onchidiidae; genus Onchidella; species Onchidella celtica. The sequence continues at coordinate 41,239,930 of OZ007569.1, forward strand.
AGGGCCAGTTCGAATCCTCCTCGGTGTCCGGTTCAGGGTATGCACACACCCGACGGCGGCTCAACAGGGGCTCAAGATTCCTCTTTGATGTGTACATAAAAATTTTTTAAAAGACAAACAAATAAACAATATAATTAAATAATACTTATATTATTGTACAGCCTGCGGCCTCGTGTAGTTTTCGTGACGCCGACTGTAACAAAAAAAAAGCGATGAAACTAGCTTGTTACAGTCCGTATTCCAAAAGTAACGTGCACCCGCAAACCGTCGATGTTTGCATTATTGAGAATAGCATGGCCGTTGCTTTATTGACAGGTTTTAATCTGGCTATAACACCAGTACCCACGAGTGCGAAAGATCTAATTTTATAAGAGAGAAAACAAAACTGTTTTATTTGAAATGCGTTCCCTATTTCAATACATCTTTAGTTTCATACATTTATAAACATTTGAAATATTGTGTGCCCCCTTTTAATCAATAGCAAAAACAAGAACACAAAATTCTTTTGTGGAGTTCATAGATCACTTGAAAAAAAAAAGTCGACTGTTCAAAGAATATGTGGCGAAATAAAAAAGCTATCATCTGCTCGTAGAATATCTGGTGGGAAAAAATGATATTTCTTCATAGAATATCTGGCACAAAAAAAAAAAGAATTGTTATGTGCAGTTATGAGAATACACTTGCCAGGTTTCATGATATGACCAGCGATATGGGACAAGTATAAATATTTCAAGCCTTTGGTCTGGGCATGAGTTAATTGATTAATGTTAACTAATTGATAAACAGAACAGGGGGTTGGTGGGACCGTGGCCAACAGCACATTTACATAATACACTGTGCCTGTTTCTTTTTATGCCCTGGTGTGGAGGGAGTAGCGGACCTACATTTTGAGACCCTGAAGCTTGGCGTGTTATGGGGGACTCTCGTAACCACCAACAACAAGGCAACATCCAAATGTCACTCATTAAAAAGAAAAGGTTTTTTTCGGGGTCCCTTCTGGATTCGGGTCCCTGGAGCTTAAGTTTGATTAGTTTCATATCTGTTCGTACGCACGCACCCTAAGCGTTTTGCGCTAAAGGAACGTACGCATACGTACCCATCCCTAACCCCGTCTTTATCCTCAACCCTAAATCTTATCGAATCCCTAACCTTGTCCCTTATCTTTTCAACCAAAAAGCAGGAGGAAACAAAGAAAATCTGAAAGAATAATTAATTAAAGGCTGTTGTATTTCGGAAGGAGCTCTGTAGCTCTGGAGTCACAAAAGGCTTGAAAATACTTATACCTAGCGCAACAAACTTGGGTGACGTACGTACTTGTAAAAACATACTAGTTTCATAGCCGAACCCTCACTGTTTCGAGGGTTGGGGCGTGGAATGTGGAGTCGGGTGGGAGCGCGGTGGCATTTGGTTAGTTGGTAAGTAATGTGCCATGTCACGCCACTGGCCAGTGACAACATACAGGACCCCGAATCTCGCTGAACCAGCATTAAAGTTAATTAATGGAGCCGTGTATCTGCACGCAGTTGGAGACGGAGGACTGTTGAGCTTTGGGTATAAACATTGCCATTAATTCAATGCCCACGCTAACTCTGTGTGGTGGTGACCTGGGCTGCCTCCCACTCTGTCGTTATTTGATAGTGTTAATATTTTATTTCATGAGGAAAAATAATTATGCATATTAATAATAACTGAGTAAATTTGTATAGCGCTTTTCTCCACAACGTGAACCCGAATGAAACAATGAAACAGTAATGATTCTCTATCTGTCTGTCTGTCTGTTTGACTGTCCGTCTGTCTGTCTGTATGTCTCTATGTCTGTATGTATGTATGCATGTGTGTATGTATGTATGTATGTTTGTATGTATGTATGTACGTATGTATGTATGTATGTATGTATGTATGTATGTATGTATGTATGTATGTATGTATGTATGTACGTACGTATGTATGTATGTACGTATGTATGTATGTGTGTATGTATGTATGTATGTATGTATGTATGTATGTATGTATGTATGTACGTACGTATGTATGTATGTATGTATGTATGTATGTATGTATGTATGTATGTATGTATGTATGTATGTATGTATGTATGTATGTATGTATGTATGCATGTATGTATACATGTGCAAGTTTATCAGCATTAGCGCAATTATAGGTTCGCAAAGAGTATGGAAGAGAAGGTATAATTTAATCTGATTGAAATAACGTACAAAATGTAATGTCTATTGTACGGAATATATTGGTGTGTTGTACAGCTGAAGATGGTTGAATATGTGATTGTGTAAATGGATGTATTCATTGCATGTAAAATCATATAGTCAATAATGTTCTTGAAATATGTTTCTCTCTCTCTCTCTCTCTCTCTGTCCCTGTCTCTCTCTGTCTGTCTGTCTGTCTGTATCTCTCTCTATCTCTCTCTCTCTCTCTCTCTCTCTCTCTCTCTCTCTCTCTCTCTCTCTCTCTCTCTCTCTCTCTCTCTCTCTTTTATGTACTTACAAAATCAGACTTTCAAGCTGTGCAAAACATACAAAGCTAAAGGGAGACACTAACAGTTAGTCAGTAGATATAATGTGTGAAGACCGTCCCAAAAGTCAGTTTCCCTGTTCTGTAAGATCCAGATGTTTATTCAAGAATCATCAGACCTAGATAAAATAAACTGCCTCCTTTTCAGTGCATATTTTTCATACGCCATAACCAGCTATCAAATGCAGTCACCTAATTTCTTTGCTTACTCGCTGGAGGGCAGCACTCTACTCGTGGCCAAAGTAGTCAGTACCTGTAAAGCATGTTTTAAGCAATGGGACCAACTTGGGTTTTGCACGGTGTATTTTTGTTGTTGCTGTTGTTTGCTTGTTTGTTTGTTTGTTGTTGTTGAGCGTTTAAGGGTTAAGGTTAGGTTTAATTAATTGGCCAATATTAGTTACACTAATATTAATAACATTATGGGAAATTCGCCACACATTGCTAACAAAAAGCCCATTGGTAAAAATATTATTAACAAAAACAACAGAAAATCTGTTAGGTCGCAACAGGGCTTGGAACAAAGTTCAATTGACAAAAGAGAAGATAAAGTTGTAGGTTATGAAGCCCCCGCGTTAGCAACAAACAATAAACAATCAGTACAATAATCGCAATCGACGCTATGCAACTATACCTTTTCGTTGTTGTTGTGGTTTGTTTATTCATTTGTTTTGTTTTATGATGAAATGATTATTTATTAATGTTATGGCCAGGTTTCCAAACTGTTGACTAAGTATCTTTAATGCGGTTCTTGCATTAGCCAAGCTGGCCATCGTACAATGCTTTGCTTTTTTCAATATTCCTTTTTTTTCTTTACGGTTCTGATATGTTAAACCTTCGCCGTACGTCGTGGGTCTAATGGACCCAGAAGCAAATAAAAACATTCGTAATTATCTTATTCTGGAAATTTTTTCTTGAAATTCCAGTTAGTCCTCATTGACCTCATGGTCCATTTTCTTATGGTTTTAAAATCTTAAAATATGCACTTACGGGATCGTAACGCACATGCATATTTACTACTCCTACCCGTAGGTCCTGGGCCCTCACAGACACCATACTTTTAAAGAGGATTTTACTGTAGAATTCTATTGTCATACCCTTAGTCGTACTTCCTGGGGCCCCAGATACATACACCACACGCCTAAAGAAGATTTTTTTTTTCCTTTTGCCCTATGTGTACTTTCTGTGGTCTGACTGACGCCATTACCTTTGAAGAGGGTATCCTAATAAATTGTTCTTTAGGAGTGAGGGGTCGATTAGACACCACGACGTACGTCATGCATAGTTTTAGCGACGTACGGCCACGGAATGGTTAGATGTCTCGTACCGGTGCATCGGAACTGTTTTTATGCCGAATAATTTCGAAACAAAGATGGTTGAAAGTCTCAATGCCATAATACTCCGCGAGATTCATCACTGGGATTAGGATGTCTGGCTGATGGATAACCATTGCCTTGGGCTAGTGGCGCACCGATCAGGTCTGTTTTGCGTCGATTTTGACTCAGTCTTGAAACTTCCTTTGAATCAAAGTAACGAGGCAGACCAAACGTTTGTTTCAGACTCACTCGTGGGTGAGGTCCTGTTTAACCAGTCTTGTCCCAAAGATACTAGAAATGATAAGATAAGACAGCAAGTGCTTTTAGCGTGTACAGATTTCGCACCGCCACCTAGCGGCAAACACGCGGAAGTCATGAAGAGTGCAGTATTTTACAAAGCTAATTAGGGAAAATGTTGAATTTTGTTCACTGTTCAGCTATCGCTATTGACCCTTTTCATTTACCGTCCTCCATATCACGTGATTTACAAACAAAATGGCGGCGTGCCCCACTTGTAGGGCGGAAGCGGTGGACAACGGTCGAACGATGCCGTCCTCTTGTTGGGCACCCAACTGTACAAACCCGTTACGTGCTGGTTCTGCAATAAAAATGCATCTTTGCTTAGACTGTGCACATATTCAGATGCCATCACTAAGGCGAGTGGAGGTTTTTGCCCTACACGGTGCTTTTCGAAGCCGTGCAGCTCCCCGCAAACAACCGTAACGGGGAAGTGAAAAGGGTCTATAGGTAGAATGCGCATGACGTCACAGAGTGGTTTCGTTTTGGTTTTCCGCCATGTTGTTTGGCCAGTGGAGTCGATTCAAGTGAGTGCGAAGCGTGACGAATTCCACTTGGATATTAAAACAGTTACAATGATAGCGAAATGCATCGTTGCTGGTTGCAGCAACAAGGGTGGAAAAGGTGACTGTAAGATGTTCAGATTCCCTAGCGTCCTTGTTAAGGAGGGAAAGGAAGTGGCAGAATTAACGGAACGTCGACGTCGTCTGTGGTTGAAGGCAGTGAACAGAAAGGGAATTGTCTCCAAAACTCTGAAGCCGCACCATTTTGTTTGTGCCGAGCACTTCGTCTCGGGTAATCATCATTTTACATCTTAATTGAATAATGTGATAAAACTAAGCCTGTTAATTCCGTCGCAGGAGAGCTAGATCTAGATCTCCATAGGCTACATGTATTGCACGATTTTGCAGGCCAGATAGATCTAGCCTAGGGCCCTAGAGCAATATATTATATCCGAGTGAAGGTAGTTATCTGACAGAATTAACGGTTAGGACCAGGCAGTTCGGTAGTAGGTTTTGGAACTGGGTTAGTTGTGAATTTCTTTCAAGTTGAATCATTAAGAGCATCCTACTTGTTAGTGTGTTTTCTGGAGGTAAGCAGATTCAGTAAATTCCTTCTGAACTGCACTGATCAAGATCCTAGATCTAGTAGGCCTGATTTCATCCATTTTAAACAAGTTCAACGTGTTGTCCTTTCAGATTACTGTTGCTTAATGATACAGTGTAATTTAATTTGATAAAATTTTATGTTAAAATGACAAGGCAAAACTGAGCTGCCACAGATAGGTTGGGGGAATTCCCCCATTATTGTAGGTGATACAAGTTGAAACTGCGGTCACAGAACAGTAATACTAATAGAACACAAAGATAACTGCTAATATGTGAAACCAGAGAATATTCATTTCAAATTTTTACAATTCTTGATCTGCATAGCATTGACTGGGTCCAAATGGCTTACTTTAGCGTCTTCAACACTGCATTCCTCCATTGTTGTGGACAGGTCTAGCCAAACAACATGGCGGACCCGGAAGTAAAGTGAAATATGTGCATTCTACCTATAGGCCAGGTATGTCAGGTCAGAAAAATCTGCTACTGGTAACATGTAATCCAGTACAACCTGTTTCATGAACTGGTACGCTAGCATGGTATCAGTGGGCGTGCACCTGTCGGTGCAAACGGCCAGGGCGGAGGAGGTTTCATCTAACCCAACGGCCACATGCTAGGGCACAATGTGACCCTCAGTATTTGAGTCCTTCATATTGGCCCCCGGTAGCGGTGTGGTCATAGGCTTGTTTCCCTAAATCACAGACGAAGAATTGAGCAAACTTCCCGGACGCAGCTTCGAAGCTGGCGGCAGCAGGCCAGTGGTTGATTGATAGGGCAGATGGCAATATACCGTCACTCAGGAATGGATATCGTGACACAGAGCATCCACCAGTATTGGTGTTCTTTGGTTTGGGTCTTTCACCCTAGTCAGTTGGAACTGCGAGGCTGTGGAGTAGCCTACAGGCAGCCGGTCAGGCAATATGACTGTCCCTCTGGCATCCTCCTGCACCTGGATACATTTCCAGTCGTCTTGACCCCGTCTTGCCACTTGGATAAGTTGTGTCCAGGCGAGAGAGTGAGTCTGATGTTTGCGCAGCTCTTTCTCACTAAAAACAAATTCTTTGCGCCAGTCTTAACACTCACCTCGTCTTCTTTCATTTTTGTCTCGTCTTCTTTCCTCTCAAAATTCCAACGGCGATGGGCGAGTGCGGTGGCAGCAGGTTTGGATAGACTGGAAGCTGTTAGCACAGACCTACACGTTGGTGGCTGTGGGCTATGGTCGCTTCATCGTCGATTGAAGTGGAGGCGTGGGGAGGCAGCACCCACAGTAGCTGAGCAGCCTTATTTAAGGATAGCACTGCTCACCTCAACTGAGGAAGGGGCTAGAAAAGGTGCCCTAAAGAAAGCCCACTTCACATCACCCTGACTGGTATACCGCGACCAGTGGGGATCCCTTTTTGTGGTCGAAACAAAAAGAAATTCAGCTTACTCAGGCTAGGAGCCTGGAATATACGCACACTACAGGACAACTCAAACAACCCGGAAAGACGCACTGCACTTATTGCCATTGAGTCTCAGTGAGACCAGACTCCCTGATAGTGGCCAACTCAAAGAGCTCAGTGGTGGATACACCTTCTTCTGGAAAGGCAAGGGTGCAGTCGAACCGAGACAGCATGGTGTTGGGTTTGCAATTAAAAATGACCTTGTCAGAAACTTGCAGTCCATGCCAATTGAAATAAATGACAGGCTAATGACACTCAGGATCCCAGTTGGGAAAAGCCAGTCAGCCACCCTCATTAGCGCATATGCGCCCACCATGACAAACCCAGATGAAGCCAAAGACAAGTTCTATTCTGATCTAGAATCTGTCATATGCTCTGTCCCGGCAGCTGATAAGCTGATTCTCTTGGGGGACTTCAATGCTAGGGTTGGCTCCGAAATCTCAGCGTGGCCAAATGTTTTGGGCCCTCATGGAGTTGGTTCATGCAATAACAATGGGTTGCGCTTACTTACTTTGTGCGCTGAATTTGGCCTGTTCATTACCAACACAAATTTTAGTCTCCCCGTGAGAAACAGAACGTCATGGATGCATCCCCGCTCAAAGCATTGGCATCTCATAGACTATGTCATTGTGAGGAAGACTGACAGAAAGGATGTCCTTGTAACAAAGGCGATGTGTGGTGCCGAGTGTGGAACTGACCACAGACTCATTGTTTGCAAGCTCAGACTAACATTGAGGCGCAATAGACGCCCTCAAGGGAAAGCGCCACCTAAACGCCTAAATGTTTCAAAACTCTGCTCAGCTGAGAAACAGAGCGAGCTCTCATCAGAACTCTCCTCAAAATTGGATTGCGTGACTTTTGACTCTGAGAACATTGAACAGAGCTGGACTGACCTAAATACGACTGTACACTCTTGCGCCAGCAGCACAGTTGGTTTTCCTGTCCGCAAGCACCAGGACTGGTTCAATGATAATGATAATGAAATCAAAGTGCTCATCAAAGAAAAAAATAGTCTCATCCAAGCTCACTGCAGTGACCCCTCTTCCACAGCAAAAGCTGATGCACTGCGTGCATGTAAGGGTGTACTCCAGAAGAAGCTGAGGAAAATGAAAAATGACTGGCTTGAAGAGCGAGTAAGAGAAACTCAGAAATATGCCGACACAAACAACACTAGAAAGTTCTTTGAGAGCCTCCGAGCTGTGTTTGGACCATCCCGCTCTGGCACTACGCCACTTCTTGCGTCAGATGGTTCAACACGCATTGTTGAATTGAATGCCATAGTTCAGCGTTGGGCAGAACATTTCGGAGGTGTGCTAAATCGGCCATCAAATATAAATACGGAGTCCACTGACCGCCTCCCTCAGACTCCTATTAATGCAGCTCTTGCCAAGCCATTCACAGCAAATGAGACCCGAACTGCCACAAATCAGATGTCCTTTAACAAATCACCAGGCGTGGATTCAATTCCTGCTGAGGTGTATGCCTTCGGTGGAGAAAAGCTTATTGAAAGGTTGACCGAGTTGTTCAATCATATGTTGAAAGCAGGGAAGCTGCCACAGGACTTCAAAGATGCTTCAATCATCCATCTGTACAAAAACAAAGGGGACAGCCAAGTCTGTGACAACCATCGGGGAATCTCTCTACTTTCAATTGCTGGCAAAATATTGGCAAGAATGCTTCTGAATCGCCTTCTTGATCACCTCTCGTCAAATGACTTGCTTCCCGAGAGCCAATGTGGCTTTCGTAAAGAGAGGGGAACGGCGGATATGATTTTTGCTGCCAGACAGATTCAGGAAAAATGCATGGAACAAAATAAAGCGCTGTATATCACATTTGTTGACCTCACAAAAGCATTTGACACAGTGTGTCGTGAAGGCCTCTGGAAAATCTTGGCGAAGTTTGGGTGTCCACCCGAATTCATCACAATAGTGCGCCAGTTTCATGATGGCATGCAAGCTGCAGTCAAAAGCAACGGCAGTGTTTCAGAGCCCTTTGCTGTCACAAATGGGGTAAAACAGGGTTGTGTCTTAGCCCCAACTCTGTTCAGCATCATGTTCTCTGCAATGCTACAAGAAGCCTTTAGCTCTCCTCCTCAAGGGGTAAGCATCAAGTACCGAACTGATGGCAGTCTATTCAACCTCAGGAGACTTCAGGCAAAAACCAAAACCAAAAGTACTCAAGTCTGTGACCTACTATTTGCTGATGATTGTGCACTTCTGGCACACGATGAGGATAGCATGCAAAACTGTGTTGATAAGTTCTCTAGTGCCTGTGACAACTTTGGCCTCACAATAAGCACAAAGAAGACGGAAGTGCTCCATCAGCCTACTCCAGACGACAAGTATCCTGTGAGCCCAAATATCAAAGTCCATGACAGTCTTCTGAAGGTGTCGGAGAACTTCACCTATCTTGGCAGTACACTGTCTTCCGCGGCTCGTGTTGATACTGAAATTCTCACAAGAATCAGCAAAGCCAGCTCTGCATTTGGCAGGCTTCGAAAGAGAGTATGGGATGTTGCCGGCATTCGCACAGACACTAAGCTGAAAGTGTACAATGCTGTGGTCCTTCCCACCCTACTCTGTGGGGCTGAAACCTGGACAGTGTACCAATCGCATGCCAGAAAGCTAAATCACTTTCATCTGGCCTGCCTTAGAGTTAGAAAGATCCTAAGGATCAAATGGCAGGATAAAATTCCAGACACTGAGGTTCTCAATCGTGCCAAGGAATTGAGCATCTTCTGCCACCTGAAAAAAATTCAGCTACGTTGGGCAGGACATGTTGTCAGAATGCCCGACTCCAGACTCCCTAAGCAAATCTTCTTCTCTGAGCTCTCCAATGGAACGAGGAATGTTGGGGCCCCAAAGAGACGTTACAAAGACACTCTCAAGCAATCACTGAAGGCCTTTGCCATTGATGTGAGTGAGTGGGAAAAGCTCTCGCTTGATCGTGCAAATTGGAGGGCGGCCCTTACCAGAGGCAGCAAAGCATGGGAAGCTGACAGAGTCCAGCAGGCTATCAAAAAAAGAGAACGGCGCAAGAAAAGGCCCAGTGGTACTGAACCAACGGAGCACTCTTGTCATTTATGCGGAAGGGTCTGCAGGGCAAAAATAGGACTTATCAGTCACATGAGAAGCCATAAGTCATGAAAGAACAGTCTTTCCATTCTGTCCTCTGTGTCCTTTAGTTCTCTTTATTGTCCATGTGTTGAAATTCTCAACAATTTCTGTTCTTTATTCCTCTGGTGTTGTTAAGGTCATCATCATACCTGATGGACGAACTATTATTATTATTATTATTACCTATAGGCCTTTCTTGATGTCAATTATTGTGGAATTATAACTTCGATCCCTGTAGGAAAACTCTGGGTTTGTTTTTTTTTAGTTGCAGTAGCACTGTCACAATTTTGCATCATAAATTTACCATTATATCAAGCATTTTTTTCATACTATGCGCCATGGGCCCCGCCCCCGACCAGCGCGCAAATTGTGTGCATGGTTGTTTTAGTGGTGTGAAGAAGACTCTCATCTTATCATTTCTAGTATCTTTGCTTGTCCACAGCATCCCCTCCACTATTACTACGACGTATGGAAAACTCTTTACCTCTATAGCGGTGAGGAGCGGAGCGGAACGGATGCTGTGGACAATTATACAGAGACAAAAGAGTGTTTTACTTTTTCGTACGCCATTTTCAGTAAAAATAGCGGAGCGGAGCGGATGCTGTGGACAAGACCACTATCTCCATAGTCCACGTAACCGATGCAAAACAGATTTAACCTAGTGGGCTATGGGCCTTACAATAACATACATACAGTTGTATAATAATATACATTACACGTTCGGAAATGAGATACCTGGAGGAACATGTTTTTGATATCCACAGAAGAGTTAAAAACTGCATGATTTGTATTTGGGGATTTGGGGGGAGGGAGAGGGAAAGGTGTACCTTGGACCGTAGAATCTCAACGCTATCCCTCGGCTTGTCTTATCAGGTACTGAAAGGCTAAATAAACATAGAGTGAGGAGCAGTGGCGTGTCTACATTTTTGGGATCCTGAAGCTTGAACTGTTGTGGGGCCCCTTCTCAACCGCCAACAATAGGGCAACATCCAAAATTCACTCATTGAAACAAGTTCCTTCAGGGCCCCTCCGGGATTAGGGGCCCTGAAGATGTAGCTTCATTAGTTTTAAAGCAGATCCGCCACTGGTGAAGCTGTGGAGAGATAAGCGAATCAAGATTTTTAAAATTATTATTGTTAATTTTTGCTACACTGTACCGTAATGTTTCCCAAAGTGTAGATCCCGATGTACGTAGCTATCATCGGCAGAGGTGCACTGACATGCCCTATTTTATTATTTTACTACCCTAAACAATCATGTATTCATGATTTATTTTTAACTTGTCGATGTTTTAAAAAATCATTCTTAGAGTCCTACATTTTTTTTTTTACCTACTAATATTTTAACGTTGGATCCATCATGTTTACCAGCGACAGTGTTATAGCTATACCGTTGACGGACAGGATAGGTTGCGACTGATGGCTGATGGCTGATATGCCAGAGTAGATAGGGGCTACCACATTATGCACCCGGAGGGGTGAAAAGCTTACAAGGGGAAGAGAACCTGGGTGGAGGGGAAGGGATCTTTAAAGAGTACGTAAACTTTGCAATTACGGTATTCGTCCCCTTTAAAATGACAGAGGTTTTATCTCCACATTCTGATTGAACTGAGTTACACACTATTTCTACAGGCCTTCTCCATAATGTTGTGTGTCAGTGTATCTAGTGAATTCGATGTGCAATTAATTTTTGTAAATACTGTTAAAAAGAGCAAAAAGTCGTATCTCTAAAAGCTTTGAGCACATGAAACTTCAATCATCAATTTCTCAAAATTTGACGGAAGGGAGTTGGAACTTTGCATTCCGAGGACTCGTAGTGTCAAGGGCTTATCACGGACATTCAACATTTTAATAGCCGCACGCTAACTACATGTAGTACAAAGAGGGGAGAGTATTGGACATCTTAAAGCCAAACGTATAAAAGCATACGAAATGGTGAAAGGGTTGTAAAAAATCGCCAAAGTTGAGCGTACTTAGTACAGTATATGGATGGCCCCTTAGCTAGATCGTGGAAAAAAGAAAAGATTGAGGCCCACTGCTGTAGTATTGCACTGTATATTATAATATTACCGCATCCCATCTGGTGCGCTGTGCATCATCAAAATGCTGTCCCCGTCATTTAGGTCGATCGATCGATGGACCTTTTCCAGCAGTTGTAACTGTGCAACAACAGTTTTTGTTTTTTAGAGAATTCATTATTACACTACAGTAACCGCGTTCGTACTCTCTCCCCAAGCTAAATGATAATTATGTGGTGTGGTAGGTGAAGTATTGAATATGGATTTGGGGTGAGGAGTGGGCGTGCTTGTTTGCTGTTACTGTCCTGTCGTTTTCGTTTTTGCTGATGTTGTTGTTAATGATGATGATATTGTTCTTGTTTTCGTTTGTTGTTGTTGTTGTTAATGGTGAAGATGTTATTGTTGTTTGTTGTTGTTGTTGTTGTTGATGATGATGATAATGATGTTGTTGTGGTGGTGGTGGTCGTCGTCGTTATTATTGTTTTGTGTGCGCTCGGGGGTAGGAGTGACAGTAAAACCAATGTAACTGGTAAAATAAAACTACCACATCGGGGAACTTTTCTTCACTACTACAGCGATGCAAAAAGAAAAACAAAAAGGACATGGACAATGTATAGCTCATTTAATTTAAGTCGTAGTGATGAAGCGAATGACACCTGCTAAACACACAATTCTCTCTTTCTCTGTCTCTCTCTCTCTCTCTTTCTCTCTCTCTCTGTCTCTCTCTCTCTCTGTCTCTCTCTCTCTGTCTCTCTCTGCCTCTCTCTCTCTGTCTCTCTCTGTCTCTCTCTCTCTCTCTGTCTCTCTCTGCCTCTCTCTCTCTGTCTCTCTCTGTCTCTCTCTCTCTCTCTGTCTCTCTCTCCCTGTCGCTCTCTCTCTGTCTCTGTCTCTCTTTCTCTCTGTCTCTCTCTTTCTCTCTCTCTCTCTCTCTCTCTCTCTCTCTCTCTCTCTCTCTCTCTCTCTCTCACACACACACATTCTAACTGGAAAAATATTGGTTCTGGCTTATTTTCAGAGGAGACAACAATAGGACAATGCACCTTACAACCATTCTCATGCATGTGAATGACGTAACAGATGTGCCATTTGGCATAGATTGGTTCTGCCTCCACTGCAAGCATTGCAAGTATGATACAATTCAATAGAAATGACTAAGCCGCCTATACGGCCATTATTTGAACCAAAACCCCTTGTCATCAATGATCAATGTCTTATTCAGGTCGTCGACCATTACCGTATGCATTCTGTACTTCAAACGTACTTAAGAGCATATCCTATTGACCACACTAGATAGGTACGCAGAGTGATGCGCTATTATTATACATATGTATAATAATATAGGTCACTCGTTACTCAGCTAGCGTATCCCCCTAAGGCCTCACACCCCCATACCCCCTCCCTTGGGTTAGTGTCACATCAATTCACGGGGGAGCCACCAATAATAGGTAACGGTAATAATGTGGGGGCTGTCGGGACCTCCTCGGGCTCATCTCCAACCACCAAGCCCCCTGGCCAATATTTCAGCTTGGAATGGACGTTTCAGTGCGATATACTCATGAATTTTGAACGAAGGTCGGTCTAGCATTTGAGTACATTTGTTATTTCTACAAGGTCTTGTCTGTGGTTAGCAAGAGTACAAGTGCATAATGTTAATGGCGTATCTGAGAGCTTTGGTTAGAGAGGGTCACAATCTTTGGCCTTCGCACCCCCAATGATTTTCATCACTTTTATAGTGTAGTTTTGAACTTTCGTCTACATAGCTGTTCCCTTC